>JAOWBH010156031.1:0-11705 GCA_028566215.1 Silene coronaria | reverse complement strand
GACGGTTTAGTAAAGATTAGTCACGGTTAGGAATAAGTAATTGAGCTTAAGGGCACAATTAGTATTCTGTGATACGCGAGGGTACAACTTAGAAAAGTGAAAAGTTCGGGGGTACAAGAGAGAAAAACCCTTTTTAAAAGTAAATTATTTAAAAAAAAATCAATTATATAAGGGAGTTATTTATATTGAGTAGGCCTCCTGAGAGACAGCCTCCCAATAAGCTTTATTGAGAGACTATTGTACAATATTAAGAAAAAATGGTATTAAAGCTAGTAAAATAGGTACAAATGATGATTAAAAATAAAATGAGTACATCTATTATGTAAATAGGTACGAAATTACTATGGTACCATAAACAATAATAGGGGTACGGAAAACAAATAAATGTGTACGAAATATTGATCTCTCAATAAATTAGTGAGAGTCCGTCTCTCCTAAGTTTTAGTGATTTATAATTTACTCTTGAAAATAATAGTAATAATGTTGAACTGAATTAAATCGATGCAAACTAAACTAAAATAAACAGAATTTATAAGATTGAAATGAAGTCGAAAAGAACGTCGCTCTAGTGGAGTGGGAGCCTGGACTCTGGAGTACTAGAGTTTGCTAGATCGGATGGGGCCAGAGTTAATCGGTTTGTGCAGACGGTTTTTCGCCCCTAACTTCGTAGACAGTAATTCGTAACTTGAGAGGCGACAATGTTGGGACTCACATCATCCACAACACTTCACCATTTCCCTCCACGCCCAGTTATTAAATTAAGGGTTTCCACCTTCGTTAAAGCCTTTTCTATCAATTCCTCCATTGCCGGAAGAACCGGCTACGAGGGTGTGCAGTTGGAGGAGAAAGTGGACGATGTTGGCCCCTCTAAAACAAGGCTTGATGCCTGGATTTCCTCCAAAATTGCCGGAATTAGTAGAGCTCGTGTTCAGTCCAGCATTCGTGCCGGTCTCGTTTCCGTCAATGGCCGCGTTGTTGATAAGGTTAACCTTTTTACTCTCCCTTTTCCTTCTTCCGTCTCAATCATTTATTTACCTTTGATTAAAAAAACGGAGTATTTGTTTCTATCCCCTGCAAAGTACTTCGTCCGTCTCGGTCAATTGACTGGGACGGAGGGTGTAACTATAAGCATTATGTTTCGCTCTTTACCAGATTGTTCGATACTCATTACGCAATCTAGAGCTTGGATTAACTGATGTTGTTTAGATACTAACTAGCCGTACTTCACCGCTTCTATCTTATGCTAATCCTTGTTGCTATAACAAGGTTCATTCACATGCTTATAAGGAGTACTATTTAATGCTGTGTGTTACGTCTTTGAACATCCGCCTGTTGGATTTCTGTTTGTCCAGGTATCGCATGCTGTTCGAACAGGAGATGATGTCAACTGCACAATTGCAAAGCTTCAACCTTTGAGGGCTGAAGCAGAGGACATACCTCTCGAAATTGAGTATGAGGATGACCATGTCTTGGTTGTCAACAAACCTCCTCACATGGTGAGATTTTTATCTCATGCTTCCTACTTTGCTAAAGGTCATTACATCAATGGGAGGGTCTTCTTATATTGTTATGGTGGAAAATATGGGAGAAGATAATCATGCTTGGCGGTAGGAAGATATGAGTTATATTTTTGTCGAGCTAGTTATTGGAGAAGTACTTGAACTCAATTTCCTCGGTAGCGGATGTTAATGCTATGCTACTGTATGTTACATGGGTGAGGTTATATACTCATAAGTTAAATGTTTTTTTAAAGGATGTGTTGTTGGGACTTCAGTTTGGTTGGGTGGGTGTGAGAGTAAACAAGGACAACGGTAGCTTGCCGTAACTTGCTATGATGATAATAGCCATTTGCAGAGGACTGTATGTTGTCTCTTGTTGTATTTTGGGTATTTTGGTATGGTGGTGCCTCTAGCTGCATTTGGGTATATGTGCTGATCAATGTCCTATTACGGAGTATTAGACTTTTCTTATTTGCTTTATATACTGATTATATTATACATTTTTCCTATCTGGCTGTATATACTGATAATGTAATATTATACCATGTTCAGGTCGTCCATCCAGCACCTGGAAATCCAAGGGGCACTCTTGTTAATGCGATTTTAAACCATTGTAGTCTCCCAAGTACATTAGCTAATAATGGTAGACTTTCTGAGGCTGATGAAGCTGAGGATTCTGAGGATGAATTTGATATGGATTCAGATATAGAGCACATTTATCACGAAGAGCCATGTTTTTCAGTTCGTCCAGGGATAGTTCATAGGTTAGACAAAGGCACTAGTGGACTGCTGGTTGTCGCTAAGGTCAGGCTTCTAGTTTTTAGTGTCTTGCTGCATTTGGAACTATTGTAGTGGTGTAAGTAAACACGTATATTGTTATCTATCTATGTCTTGATAACAGGATGAACACTCGCATGCTCATTTGGCACAACAGTTCAAGTACCACACAATCAATCGAGTTTATGTAAGTCTCACATCTGGAGTACCTGCCCCTACTTCTGGCCGTGTAAATATACCAATTGGTCGTGATTTAAGTAATCGAATTCGAATGACTGCTGTTACTGGACCTAGTCACTCAGGGCCTGCAAGAGATGCTGCTAGCAGGTAAATAGTGCCTCCCAACATTACACTCACTTTATTTTTTTTATGAGCTATTCCCTCCATTCACTTTAATTCACGACATTTGGGTTTGGTGCAAAATTTTAGGAGGTGAAAAATGCGAGAATACTGGAAACTACATTCGGTTGAGAGTATTTTTGTGGGCTGCACGTGTCAAACGGGTCGGGCGGGTTGGGTCCCGGGTCGGGTCAAATACAGGCCGGGTCATATGGGTCACGGGTCGGGTTAGGCTCAAAATACAGGTCAAGAAATAATTTATAACGCCTTTTTTTAATCAAAAAAATATTTTAAATAAATGAAACAAATTTAAAATTAATATTTTACTCATATTCATGTCTACATTAATTATATTGACATAATTATTAAAATAAATTTTTTATTAATTTTTTTTATTAATAAATATTATCAAAGTTATATAAAATTGACTTTTTAATTGTGTTTGTAATTTTAAGTAATAATAATATTTTTTTTCCAAAAATAATATATAAATATTATTATTTTAACAAATTTTTTGGTTTACCTTTAACCCAGCGGGTCGTCGGGTCAAAATTTTCGGGTCTTGGCCCTGAAAATCCGGGTCAGGTCAGACAGGTCTAGTTGCGTGTCAATGATATTTCGTCATTTCGACACGTCAATTTAGCACAATAACACTTGGACTCTTATGTCATGTTTGACACTTCTTTCACAAAGTTTTCGTGTCTGACATTCAGATACCACCTTATCGTGTTCTGATACTTTCTTCTCAAAGTAGCCTTGTTCGACACTTGGATTCCATGTCACATGACTATAGGTTTCAACTATTCCCAAGTCGTTTCAAGTTAATCACCTAGAACTAGTTTTTTCACAAGTTATGTATTCATATCACATAGTCCGTAACTGAAAAGACAACTGGTTTAGCCATTTACAACTTTCGCGACTTCCAATTTCTGGATATACGGTATACCTGGTCAGAGGTTAGTTCTACAAGGAATTTCTAATCTACAACATGATGCTTTATGTAAATGTGTTTTGTTAGTACTTAACATTGCAATTTTAATTTTGTAATCGTGTTAAACACCATTATGCAGATGTGAGATTCAAGCCCTTAAGGCTACATTATCAGATTATTGTTTTTCCTTTCTTTTAAATGTAGGTACAAGGTGCTTGAAGTGCTAGCCAATGGTGGTGCTGCAGTTGTTGAATGGAAACTTGAAACTGGGCGTACACATCAGGTACTGTTTTATTTTTACTGGAGTATTTCCTTTCTGAACCAATGGCACAGAGAGAGAGAGAGTATGAATGTTTTATAAACTGTTGCATGATTCTTGGCATATCATTGGCTGCATTAAACTTGTTTGTAAAATGATCTTGAGGTACAAAGGAATGTGTTTATTTGATTTGTGTACCGTGTGTAAGGATGTCAATTGAGTTTAAAACTGAACCGAAACTTACTGACCCCAAAGCGAAAGGCTGATCCAAAAACTGTTGTTTTATTAGCTGCTCCCAGTCCACTATTAATTAAACCCAAAACCTGTATTTAAAAAACTTAAAACCAAATTTACAAATTTTAATCGTTGTGATACATATGAAATTTCATTCATATAAGAAAATAGTTTCCCATTGAGTCATAAGACTCATAACTCATCAGATACTTGTCACTCAATCTATTGGGTCCTTGCTTGAATCAGATCCGAGCACATGCAAAGTACTTGGGCATTCCTCTACTGGGGGATGATCTGTATGGGGGCACCAAGGACATGGCCTTATCACAGATTCGACCCAAAATCCGAGCCAGCAGGCATGTTGAGGTCATTGATTTGGTTTCCAGCATTGAGAGACCTTGTCTTCATGCTATGGTTCTTGGGTAAGAAAAATATGGTATTTGCATTATAACCCTAGTAATCTTGACTTTAAGTCTCAATGTTGATTGCACTTTGAATGCTTATCTGTAGGTTTGAGCATCCGTGTACTGGCAAACTCATGCACTTTTCATGCCCTCCGCCAACTGACTTTGCTGAAATTTTGGGTACGCTGCGCAATATCGGGAAATAGAAGGTTCTGTGGGGAGATCCTTAGATTCACTCCCTGTAACTGCATTAAATGAAGGCCGAAAAAGAAATATATGATTATAGCAGCTCAGGTTAGAATAACTCTTTCTGGAGATGCTACCGCTTTACTGGAGTACGCTTGTTTAACCATTGAGGCAAATGTGCCATGTATCTATGATGTTAATATTCTGGATTACAGGACTCGAGTATAATGTTATGCAGATTAGACCAGTGCCTATGAGCTTTGGCGGAAAACACGATGGCAGATTCATCATTGTCCTGCTGCTCTTGTGAACAAGAGGGAATGCAAGCTTGCAAGACTTTGCAATCTTTCATCCGGTGGGCTTTGCCAGCAATCAGCAATGATATAGCCGAACTTTATATGGAGTGTTGTTTAGTTTAGCAGTTTTCTGAAACCACAAGTTTTGTATTGGATGCATCATCCATGAAATAATTCCTCATAGCATGTAATTCAACCAGCCTATAAGCCTCAGGCTCTCTGCCATGGAAGTTTGCGATCATTGCTTATTTTATTATACACATGATCAAGCATAAAATGGCAGAGAATCCGTGGAAAAAACCATTGTCACTGTGGAAATAGGTGTATCTTATTTACCCTCGTCGGTTCTTGGAAATTCCCCCATTTGTCAAATTTATCCAGCATATTTTGAAATGGAACACTTTTATAGTAATGTTCTATTTTCATAAAATGCGTAGATAAGCCTAATTAACGTGGCCACATTACAAAAAATGTGACCCCCTTAGGCCAGTGTCAATGGAGGTATGATGAATGACGACGATAAGCAGCTCTTCGCCTAAAATTTAGTCCGTATACTACCCTAAAAAAGTACCAGGGCAGGTCAATTACATTGCAATGCAAATTTCAACTGCTGCAAAACAGAGAAACCTTAGCTCTTAAATCACACTCCCCTTCAATCGTGAATCATACATATAAATCTGAGACAAATTCCAACATTTTATTACTCACTTTCGTAGGCCTACCTTGCTTAATGCTTATCCCCTAATACCTTGGTCTGTAAACCACACTAGTGTGTAATACTACTTACTACTGCTTATCTCCAAATTCCAATCCATATGAACTTCTCCGGTTGACATATAATGCCGAGTCTCCACATATACCGCAATTCACCATCATACCTTCAACAAAATCAAAACAGTGTGCACATAAGTTTATCATACGACAATCTAACCCATTCTAGTTTCTTTAACTATTTAAATCTAAGGTAAACAAATTACGGTCTAACAAAGGGTGTAACATCTAAAAATCACCTCGTACTAAAATTACCGCGATAACATATGTCTCATGTTATGATGTTATCGATGTAATCTAAAAATCACCTCATACTAAAATTACAGCGATAACATCATAACATGAGACATCTAAAAATCACCTCGTAGTAAAATTACAGCAGATAACATCAAACATTAATTAAAATATCAAATACTTTTGCCGTCTCAGTTATTTAGAATTCTTCTTAGCAAGTCTAAGTAGTTGCATAAAATAAGCTGGAATTACAAAAATACTCTCTCTAAAAAAACTTTCTCTAAAAACCCTAAAATAAAGTAATGGTGTGTATTAGAAGATGTCTTAAAGGCTTGTAACATACTCCACTCAAAGGCTTGTAACATACTCCACTAGCTTGTACTATAAATAAGGGTGCTTGGGGCTTGCCATTATCAAGCTAAGTCTAAGTATAAGATCTCTCTAAAAACATCTCTTGTAAAATATTCCCTCTTATAATATAATCTTTCCTTTATCTATAAGCTTGTCTCACATATTAAATCATAAAGCCTTAAACATACATTGATCCTGTAAAACCTCCTTTGTGGTTGTACTCACTATGTGTCCGTAATTCGAGCCCCCATCAATTATACGCGGGCTCCCATCGATTATCAATTGATCGATGGTAAGCTCCAAAATTGTTTCAAATTTCAATCAATCATATCCACATCTATCTTCTATTCAATAAAAGTCTCCCTTTTGGTGAGAATCGTTTTTCCGTCCCTTATTTCTGGGGTTTTCTATTCATTCGTGGGTTGAGTCTCATTAGTAATATAGTCAAGAGTAGTTTGTTGATGGTCGTACCATGTTCTAATAGGAAATAAATATAATAGTTGGGCCTCAACATCACTTTAAGATTTTGTTGAGATGGTTCATCTAAGTAAATTTTATCTCATAATAACAAAGGATCCCCTCAAAAGCTACATGAAGATAGCGATAATAGGACGAGCCGAATAATCAGATCATATTTTGAGATCCCTGGTTTATAAGAAAAGTTATTTTTCTTTGGTTTCAATTAAATTGGTTTTTCGATTATACCTACCCTTTGTAAGTGTCGTATGACGTTTTATAAATGAATTGTTCTTTACCTTCCAAAAAAAAAATGAATTCTTCTCAGCAGAAAAGCAGGTAAATAATTGAGGGAGACAGGCAGAATAGTAAAGCTGTTCAAATACGGGCTTGGGCCGGACAAGGGCCGGGCTCGCGTTCCATTTTTGGCCCACGGACAAGCGGGTTCGTGGGTTTGGGACGGATTTGTGGGCTCGGCCTTTGTATTTTTCTTAAAATGTCATGTCCGTACCCGCTTATTGAGCGGGCGGAATGGACCGGGTAAATGGACGGGATGACCCATGAACAGCTCTACAGAATAGGTCAGGTAACAAACCAAAAGCAAAGATAACAGATAGAAAAACTTGCCAAGAAATGATGGTGAGAAAAGCGCGAGGTTCCCAGGAAAGAATCTCAACCTAGTGATCACTTCTGCCCCCCCCGAAGCGAGCGACGTCTGAGTTAAACTTGGAGATGGAAGTCTTCTTTCGTTTCTCGGCGGTGAAGTAAGACCAAGCTCATGGGCTTATTATCCTAGGTCGGAACAAAACAAGTTGATAGGAATTGAACTGTTTGGTTTCATTACTTCAATCAATTCTCATAATTTTATTTTATACTCCCTCCGTCCCGGTCATTTGTTGTCCTTTGCTTTTGGCACAAAGATTAAGGAGAGGGAAGGAGACCATTTGAGGGTAGTGTTATTAGACGACAAGTGGACAATAATGAAATTAGATCATCAAATAACTCATTAGAAGCATGCCTAATATAGAAAGAATAACAAATGAATGAGACACCTAAAAAAGAAAAGGTACAACAAATGACCGGGACGGAGGGAGTATTTAATACAGTATAAAGTCATATACTAATTGTACATGAGGCAAAGGAAAGAGTTTTAGTAACATTGAACGTTAAACATGTTAACCCTAAGAGATTGTCATTTTCATATAACTGGTTAATATTTATTTCATAAACGTTCCTTGGGTAGGAAACAGCAAAGATGAATCGCATAAAAATGGCCAGCACGCTGAAAAACCCAGCTCAATATAATGCGAAATTACCTACTACCACTTTATCTACAAATATATTCCAGCTGGACCATAAGAATGCAAGTATGAAGCTCCTGACTCACGAAGCTGTGGTTATCCACTCATCACCTTGCAAAAAGTTTTCTACATAATATGTGCAGACATGTTCCTCCGGAACCAGTCTACTCCAGGGAACCCTGCTCGAAAAATTAGCACCAGGTCCTGAATTTCCAAACTCCCCATAGTAAAGTGTGGAGAGCGCAAAATCTCCACTCCATGGCAGCCAACCTTGCGGTGCAATAAGAGATTCCATAGTGCAATTAATATAAACAGTCCTGGAATACATCTTCCAAGGCCGCCCTAAGTAGTTCTTATGCTTGCTAGGCTTACTATGATACAATTTCATGTAGTCGTTAGTCCCGTTAATGAGACAGCCCAAGAATGCAAATCCAGTAGTTTGAGCAGGATCGGTTCTGCCGTGGGCAGCAATAGCATTGGTCTCACCACTCTCGGGTTTGACCTGACGAGGACGGACCAAGATGGTACAGTCCTGGAAAATGGCGGCAGCATTCCCAAAGATGAAGTCCACATTGCCTTCAATGCGGCATGATTTGAACAGCTGGCGGAGTGAGTGGACGTACATGGTGTCTTGATTTCCCAGGAACTCGCAGTTTTCAATGTAGGAGAAATCGCTATCTGATCTGAAGGCTACTGCTTGGTGAGCATCAGGGCCAGCCGTGTTCTCTATTGTTAACCCACTAGCCATGAATCCATCTCCCAGAACACCTGCACCATATATTTTTGATATTGAGCAAGCTGTTTTCAGAAGAAGAATTTTCACTTCCGTAGATTCTCAAGTATTCAAGCAAATGCTTTCTTCTTTCACAAGAACCGGAGCAAAATCAAACTAAATGAACAAAAGAGATTACTTAATGATTTGCAAAAACAAATGCTAAAATCATCAAAAGTCGCTACTTATGTTTTTTTGCTAGCTAATTCTTTAACCCTTTGAATGGACGAAGGGATTTCAAGGTAAGTGGAGAGATCCATTTTCCTTCAGATCCACGAGAATAGTCATCCTGAAATTAGAAGGCTCACAGGTTTCTCAGGGGAAAGCTAACATGTTGATAATTCTGCCAATCCCTCGAGAGCTCTACAAGACAGCATTGTGTTTTCACTGATTATAGATGCAGTCATCTACGGAGTATCATTTTTTGTAATGTTTGTAGGATGTTTTTAACTGAGCAATATTCTGTAATTAATTTTCTTACCCATCATATTAGTCTTCTTCATTATTCATTATAAATGAAAAAAAAAAAAAAAGGGAATGGTGAAGGTTTACGGGGTCGGGACATGAAGGTAATATCATTGTATAGTTTCATAGAAATGATAGCGTCAAGTATGTCTTAAACAGTCGGTTTTATTCAGCGTGTAATTACATTTGCTCTCTGAAATTGCTGATTCTAGGAACCAGGTGGTTGCTGTGTGAGAATAGTTATCACTTGTCACTTATCAGGCATTTGCAGGTATATACTTCTGTGGGAGTGCTAGCGTGGGCGAGTATGAACAGCATTATACCACAAAGAACTCCCAATTGCGCCTAAAATTGAGACTGCTAAACAAAAGAGCAAACATGAGGCTTGCATCTATAATAGTTTCACGCATCAGTAGGTTTGAAGCTAGACAATCGAAAATTAGATGTTATCTAGCAACATAGAGTTATACTTCATGTATCAAGTTCTACCAGCTTATAGCAATCTATGTCCTAACATAAATGAGAAGAACTATCCGTGTACAAGTGTTCCACGTTCCATCTCTCTCGACTTAACGTAGCAAGTGAACAGAAGTGATGAGCATCAACTCGATTCCACAAATTCATACATTTACTCCTACAATATAATCCCAAACCACCAGTCCAATTTAAGTGCACAAAATCGGATAATAACAAGCCACATTCATATGACCCTACCCTCAAATTACACTTGCTTAAGCAACAATCAATGTTTACATCTTATTTAAAGTTTTTAAAAACTAAAAGGTGTGCAGTCAGTCTTTTGTGAGCCCGTAATACGCCATACGCCATGCCATACGCCATACGCCATACGCATACAACAGTCTCATTTAAGTTTTTGCGCGAAATTTAAAAAAAAAAGGACATACCGACAGTAGCAGTGTTATAAGTGGTGATCCCCAAAATACCAGTATTAAGAGAACCTGAAATGACAGTTTTACCCATACCATCTCCCAAGAACACCAAATTAGTCTTGTAAAACCCCACCCTCACTGTCTCCTCATACACTCCTTCCTTGATCCTGATCACAAACCTCTCCCCTCCTTTCAAATTCTCTGGGGCCGCGTCTACCGCCTCTTGTACGCTCTTATAACCCCCGTTGGACCCGTCTTTAGACACCGTGGCATCCACAGCCAAACCTGCGAAATCAATTGCAGGTCCAGCATCCCTGTCCCCAACAATAGGTTCCCAGAACCCGTCCCGCTCAGTGCGGGGCGGGGTCCAGGACGCAGGATCAGGACCCAACACGTCCAGGGCCCGCAGCATGCTCAGCGCATTGCTTGTTGACACAATGAGAGTCGTGTCAAAATACGACATGGTGGAATTCACGGCGGCCGAGTTGTTAACGTACTTTAACCCGGACCAGCAATCATACTGGTATAACAACCCGGCGGACGCCCATGCGCGCGCGTCTCGTAATTTCCCGCGCGTCAATGCGTCGGACGCGGACATGATCCGATGGTCGGACATGGATAGAACCTCTAAACATACCTGGGCAGCCCGGGACCTGTTCTGATCCCGGGCTGACCCGTCTAAAATGTCCTTGACCATGGCCTGACCCGTTTTGAGATTACTGGAGGAAGCGGTGAATGCGGCCTGAATTACGGCTGACGGCGTGGTTGCCGCACCGATGGCGGGCAGCATGGATTGGCAGACATCAGGGTAACGCGTTGCCCGACATGCCTGCTGAAGTGCAGTTGCGGTGCCGGAAAGGGAGCGTAAATGGGAGGAGGCAAATGTAGAGGAGGAGGAGGAGGAGGAGAAGGAGAAGAAGAGGAGGGAGTAGAGGAGGAAGAAGGAGGTAGACATTGAGATGAGAAGAAGAAGGAGAAGTTTGAATAAGTTGGGTTTATTGTTATAAAAAAGAGGGTAAGAAGGGAAATTAAAAGGGGAAATGAGGCTGTTATTTATAGAATTGTTACGGTTAGGAATGGAATGAATTCGTGTTGGCATTTTAATAAAATTAGGAATAAAAATGGTGATTAGTGATTAATGGGAGAATGAATATGTGGTTGGTAATGAATTAGGAAGAATGGGAATAGTAAGTGGAGTGGGGGCTGTGGAAGACGGAGTCACAGAGTGAGTATACTAGTAGTAATGGAGGATTAGAAAAGTAAAAGAGAAGAGATTGAGAATACAAATGAGGAAAGTGGAAACTGATTCACTGTTCCAACTCGAGCGTCTTGTTGAATGTTGATCATCAATTATCCCTCTGCTAAATTCAGTGGGCTTATACAATTATACTTGTACTATTCAGATCCCGGGCATGGCTCATGAGCACTACGGTAAGTCGGTGCTTATGGTCCACGCACACACCTTGTTCAATTATTTTTTTTTTTTTTTTTTTTTTTTTGATAAGGTAAGAAAATTAGATTGATCCTCTAGGGTATGACC
>JAOWBH010156001.1:0-11709 GCA_028566215.1 Silene coronaria | reverse complement strand
TGTCAAGATAGTAGCTTCCGCTGAGTTTAAACATTCATTTTGTATTTAGCATTTTGGATTATTCTTTCAGTTATTGTAGGATTTATCATTTCATTTGTAATCGCTAAACTAGCCTTTTTAATAAATTGTTTCTTAATGGTTAATTTGATATTTACTACCTTGGGAAACCGAGGCTGTGGCACCATATTTGCTGGGAAAGGTCTTTATGAAGGCTCCCTAGTAGGTAGGGTGTTACAGAACCATTCCCCAAAATCCCCATCATTCACATAATCAGCCTTCAATAATTCGAACCCCAACAATCGGGCTCCCAACGTGGACAATAAGGCGTACCTTCGAGACAAAGCATAGACCACTATGTTATTCTAACCATCCTCATATTTTGAGGAAAAATGGAAGGATTGTAAAAATTCGACCCACTTAGCATGACGCGGACTCAATTTCTGTTGCCCATTTATATATTTAAGAGACTCGTGATCCGAATACAAGATAAAATGATTGAAACGTAGGTAATTACTCCAATGATTAAGAGTTCTAACAATTGCGTAAAACTTCTTATCATAAGTACAATAATTCAACCCAGCTCCTCCCAATTTTTTCGAGAAATAAGCAACGGGTCTTTTTCCTTGGAGCAAAACAGACCTTAATCCCAGCCCACTCGCATCACACTCGATTTCAAATGGTTGGGTAAAATCCGGTAAAACTAAAATTGGAGCCGTGCACAACCGTTTCTTAATTAACTCAAATGCCCCTTGCGCCTCGTTAGTCCATTCAAATAACCCTTTCTTTAAACAATTAGTAATAGGACTCATAATAGAACAAAAATTGCTTATGAACTGTCTATAAAAAGAAGCTAACCCGTGGAAAGAACGTACTTCACTTACCGAAGTAGGGACAGGCCATGTCTTGATAGCGTCAATCTTCGTTTGGTCCACGGCTACACCATATTTCGAGACCACATAACCCAAAAACACCTCACTATCCACAAGAAATGAGCATTTATCTTGTTTTCCATACAATTTTTGTGCCCTTAAAATCCGAAAAACCTGCCTCAAATGCTCCAAATTCTCACCTACATCCTTACTATAGACCAAAATGTAGTCAAGATAGACTACCACGAACCGACCAAGATACGGTTTGAGTACCTCATTCATTAATCGTATAAAGGTAGTAAGGGCATTTGTTAGACCAAATGGCATAACGGTCCATTCATATAATCCGTGATTGGTCTTAAAAGCCGTCTTCCATTTGTCTCCCTCCCGCATTCAGATTTGATGGTAGCCATTCTGCAAATTGATCTTAGAAAATACTTTAGAGCCATGGAGCTCGTCGAGCATGTCGTCAAGCCTAGGAATAGGAAATCTATATTTAATTGTAATATTATTCACGACCCTTGAATCAACACACATGCGCCAAGTTTCGTCCTTCTTTGGTACAAGTAATACCGGTACAGCGCAAGGACTAAGACTCTCACAAACATAACCCCGCTCCATTAATTCATCAATTTGTCGTTGAAGTTCTTTGGTTTCTGCCGGGTTGCTCCAATATGCGGCTTTATTAGGCAAAGGAGCACCGGGAACGAGATCGATTTGATGTTCGATGCCCCGAATAGGAGGCAAGCCTAGCGGTAATTCGTTTGGTAAAACATCCTGGAACTCACGTAACAAGTCACCAACAAAACTACTAGTCACCGCTTCTTTGCTCACCACTGATTCATCCTTGGCGAAGAGGAGATAAATAACCTGTCCACGACTAATAGCCTGCTCTATATCTCGCACTTTAATTAACATAGTAGCCTTCTTTTTTTGGTGCTCATGGACCGAATAGCTTGAGAAGACATTGGGTTTAACACTATTTTTTTACTTTTGTCTCTTAATTCATATTCGTAGCTTTTTCCCCGATGCATAACATTCCGATCAAATTGCCACGGACGCCCCAACAACACTTGACAAGCATCCATAGGAATTACATTTCAAAGCACTTAATCGACGTAAGAACCCATTGACAAGCCCACCCGAGCCTACCGAGTAACCTTCATGCTATTCCCATAGTTCAACCAATGTAGTGCATACCGTTTAGGATGCGCGATGGTGGCTAGACCCAATTTGGAAACCATCTCTTCCTAGGCCACATTAGTACAACTCTCACCGTCGATAATTATGCTACACCATTTGTTATAGACTTGGCATTTGATGTGAAAAAACTGATCACACTAATCCGAATCATTGGCCTCGGCTTGGACTCGTAACAAACGAAGCACCAGTAAAGTGTCAAAAACAGGGGCCTCATAACCCTCTTCCTCCTCCTCTTCCTTTTCACTCTCATCAAAATTAAACACATCTCCCAATCGCTCCTCTTCCTCGGCCAATTCCTCACGACACTCCCTAGCCTCTCTCAATGTTACCACTCTCTTGTTAGGACACGAACTTTGGTAATGTCTGAATCCTTGACACTTGAAACAACGAACCTTCGACAAACTGGTTTCCTTACCCGACTCGGAGGTTTTTGGTGTGGTTTTGGTCGAATTGTTTGAGTTTGGGGTAAACACAGTTTTTGGAGAGAGCACGGGTTTGGAATTTGTATTCGGACTGCTGTACTCCCTATTCGAACCCTCTGGCCTGTCTTCCCTTGGGCCTCAATTTTAACACAAAAATTATAGAAGGTATCAAAATCCGAGTAAGGGTATAACTCGACAAAATTGGTGATGCTACGGTTTAGCCCACGAAGAAAATGAGACATTTTTTGTTCCTCATTTTCCACTAATTCCCCCATTAGGATTAATTTTTCAAACTCGTCTATGTACTCAGCCACGCTCAATTTTTCTTGACAATCCGCAATTTTACGATAAACGCTCAGTTTATGTGTAGCTAGTATATACATTTTTCTCAATTTGCGTTTTAAGGATTCCCAAGATGACAACTTTTCCTTCCCAACGCGGGATGGTTTCGCCTATAAGCCCTCATACTACAGAGATGCCCCTTTGCTTAATTTCAAAATAGCATATTTGCATCTCCTATCGTCATTGAGATCCTTGAAATCAAACATTCGTTCGATTTTTCGTTCCCATTCTTAATAGTTTTCGGGATCGGTACCTCCTATAAATTCTGGGAGTTCTGACACCTTGAACTCATCTTGCTTGGGCCTGCACCCAATACGGCTGCTTGTTAGTCGGTTGCGCAACAAGTCACGTAAATTTTCGAGTAAGGTTTCCTCGTCGTATTCTGCAATTACGTTAGTGTTTTTGAATTTTGTGTGTGTTTTTTAAAATAAATAAGTGAATTAAACAAAAGATCGTCTCGATTTATGGAAATTAAGAACTGGCTCTGATACCACAAATGATATGAATTTAAATAATGCGGAAGAGAAATAAAAATACACAAACGGAGTTCGAGTACAACGTTTGTTTGAAACGGATAAATAGTTGTAGAATTAGACCTATAATTCGACAATGACAAACGAACTCAAGACATATTGAGAACGATCAAGTTAATATTCAAACTCATTCGAATAAAAACGGAAATTGTGCTTAACAAGCTATTATGTGAATTATGATTTCTGAATGAATGAAAATTACAATCTTCAAGACTATAAATAGCCTTAAGAAGACAACCGTTTCAGCCAAATAAAAGACTCCTAATGTCAAAATTAAACTAGCTAATGATGTCCATTAATTCGAGCAATTTAAGGCCTACTAAATGTAGTAATAAAACATGAAAATGAATGATAATAAACAACTCACTAAATGGGGTAATAACCACCCTTTATTGACTAAATAAAATGGAGCTTTAATTGCCTTGTAAGGGTCAAGCATTTAGACATATCCAATGCAAGAGATTAAGCTTAGGAACCGAACCATCGAGCTTGACGATACATCGGCCCCTATTGCCAACATCAGACCATTGCCCATCGAGCCAAGAGTAGTATTAGCAGCGTCTTCACTCGTATCATGAGTGGCGAATGTTGGTGTGTGGGCTTGGTGGTTGAGAGGTAGCCGAGGGCTGCTGCCGCCACGGAGGTGAGTTGTGAAGGAGAACACTCGGACTTTGACATGGGGTTTAAGGGTGTGCTGCTTGTTGTCGAGTCGATTTGTTTATCGTGTCAAGTTCATGTTAAGTCGTGGCGATAATGATTAGTATAGTGACTAAATTACTGTAGCCTGAATATAATTATGAATTTCCTTATAAATTACTTTATGTAATTAGTGAATGGTGATTGATTATATGAATCATGTTAATTGTTAGGTGATGGATTTGTGGAGGAATTTCATTAGTTGAGTACGCACTTGCAATTTGGATTATTAGCTAAAAGGTAGGAAACTACTCAATCGGATATTATTTTGTTGTCTTATTCCTTATTGGCATATTAAGTTAAATGAATATTCTGCTGTTCTTAAATATTGGTTTGATTATATTGATTTTATTATATTGTTGAGATTGTAATTATTATTGATGGTAGTGAATTTGGAAATTATTATTTGGCATGAGATGAGATGAGTTTTGTATAGGCCATGCACGGGGATGTGGAAGGGTCGTGGACCTGAGGCGGGACTGTGTGCCCAAGACTGTGTGTCCAGACTATGAGTCTTTGGCGTGGACTGTGTGTCCCGAATTGGTTGTGTAGACTGTGCGTCACGGAGTGGCTGTGTGCCGAGTTGTGGATAATGATGTGGAATTGTTTATTATTCGATTATTGCGAGCTTATTAACATTATTCATTGTTCAGTTTTCTACTCAATCGTTAGGTTGACCGTGTATTCTGTAAACACCTGTGATGAACCAATTATTGGGGAGCAGATTGACTGACAGGTATTTGAGTTAGCTGTCTTGGGAGCTTGGGATGCGAGCAAGAAATTTGATTGGCCTAGATGTCCTAGATCACATAGTTGTATTTAGTCTGATGTATTTATTATTTCCGGTGCGAGTACATTATATTATTAAGTTACTTATTCAGTATTTCGAATTGTATAATGTGGTAAGACCATTTATATAAGTTTAATAAAGTACTTCAGTTTGTTTTACTTTGTTATTCACTTCCTCGGGAAATCGAGATGGTAACAGTCCTATTTATTCGACAATGTCTTGCTAAAGGCTCCTGGATAAATGGGGGTGTTATAAAGTGGTATCAGTGCGAACGATCCTTAGGCCTAACCAATGAACGTTAATGAATTTAGGACGAGTCTAAATAAAATGAACCCCGAGTAGAAACTGTTAGGAGCCCTCTTAAAACGTGCCTAATTCGTACCTTGGTCCTCTCAGTTTTGAACCTGTCACCTCGAGAAATATAAAGGGAGAGAGTTAGCTATAAAGGAGGTTATGTGTTTCATATGGGTCAGTAATTGCTTTCATGTTAGAAACTTTAATCTCATGTTGGAATGTGATGAAGGTAAATTTTGTGCGAAGACGTGAAGAGTGGCGTAGGGCCGTGTGTAATAGTGGTGATGATCATGATGTGGTGTGCATGATTCGATTAATTGTGAGCGGTTTAAGAATCATCTTATTAATTATAATGGTATATGAATGAGAATGTGTGGGAATATGACTGAAAATGTATGAAAGTACTTTATGTGAATAGAGTAAAGCAAGGTTATGGAATTCTGATTAGTTGTTACTATCGTAAATAGAAGTAATTATATAGTTTATTTTCCATGGTTTGTGATTAGTGAGAGGGGATACCTAAGAATTTTATTTCTGTGCCATTTGAAGAAGTTGTGAGGGAATTTGATATCTTAAACTAGTTTTTATACCCGTGCAATGCACTGGCTATAATAGGAGTTCTGGCATGTGTATACATTATCAATTATTTTTGCTAATAACTAATATAGTTTTTTTTTTATATTACGGGAAAATGAGTGTTAATCTAACTATGATGGCTTTGTAGGTATTATATCCAAAATTTAGTATGCGGTTCTACTTTGTAAAACTTTTAACTTTTCTTCCAAATATCTTAAGAATTGTATAGTTCATATATTATATTGGAAATTTTAATTCAAGCCTCTCATTTACTAATGAGACCATGGTGAGCTTTCCTCTATGTAAATTAGATATATTGGTGAATAATCAAATTCACTTGAATTAGAATGATAATTGCATGATTAAATTCTTTTAAAATAAATGTGGTAATTAATGAATTACTATGAAGTACACTTTCCTGAATTAGACCGATTTTATAACGAAAAGAAAAATGAGTTATTTAAGTTTATCTAGCCATTTTCCTTCTTAAGAATTAAATAAATATATATTGGCAACAATTTACGCTAATTTATTGTCAAGTTGGCGGGAAAAATATATGAAAATAATTATATAATAATCAATATAGAGCTATTACTAATATCGCAAATTTATTTATTATATCGAGGTTATACTTCAGTTGATTGGTCCAATCTTCAAACTTAGTTTATATGCTCATAATTTGTAATTGATTTACACATTTTATTTATAAGTAAAAACAATTATTCTATAGTATCAATTGTCGGAAGTTTTATTTATATTGGATATGCTATAAAATATTTGTCTTTAAGCATAAACTAAACACATATACACCTAAAATATCTTGATAAATCATTACACACAAAAAAACATTGTAGGTAGACATAATCGTCGCTATTACATAAACACTATATGATTTTAGACCGAAAAATAAAATTAGCCTAAATAAGGGTTGATATGCACGATTAATTAGTCAATTATATTATTAGTGTCAAAACTCAAGTATTATATGTAGATTCGCTCGTAATTTATACTACGATCATTGAACATGATTTTGCTTTCTACATATCAACTGAAAATGAAATTAGCATAAGCAAAACTAATAAAGATTCAATTTTTAAAAAGATTATGTACCATTCAAAAACTTCAAATTCACACGGGAAAAAAGGTTCAATAAAGACTATTATGTACCAATAATATCTTCCATCTTGGCCAAGAGCAATAACTCCTTCTCGTTGTAAATTTGTGTAGCTCCTCCATTCACCTGCCAAATAATTTTATGTTTAAGTCAATATCCTTTCAAAATCATTTTTTTTTTTAAAATATCAATATAAACAAATCTACACGAATAAACTACCAAAGATGAAAATTTGCAGCGAAATCAAATAAATAGGAGTACTGCAAATTAAAAGTAATGACCACTTTTGTATGTTAATATTGTTACCACTTTGACACTATTTATACAATTTATTTTTCCACTTATTATTAGGAAGTAAATTAGTTACTTTTAACATTCCTTACTAACTTTAATGATGAAGATTATAAGTTGGAATATTAACAGTTATAATTTATGTGGATAAATTGTAAAAAAATACTATTGAGAAAAGAAAAATCAAAAGTATATTAACTTCAGCAATTAACTTTCAGCCATTAATATTTCCCGCTTTAATATTTTTTTTAGATCACTTGTGAAATATAATAATAAATTTTTATTTTTATTTTGTAGATAAATACTTTGTAAATAGCTTATCTTGATACATGATGATAAAAAATTACTTAAGTTAGTCTTTAAATAATATATATTTTTCTACTTATAATTAATGAGTAAATTAGTTATTAGTTTTGATATTCCATAAGAACTTTAATGTCGAAGATAGGACATTGGATAAAATTTAAAAATTACTATTAAGAGAAGAAAAGTCAAAAGTGTATTAGAATTTATTAACTTCACTGTCTTCACCTATCAACCTTCCCCTCTAATATTATTTTTAGATGACTTGTGAAATATAATAATATGTTTTTATTTTGTAGATAAATAATTTGTGAATAGCTTATTTTGTAGATAAATACTTTGTGGGGCGTGCCATGAGATTTTGACTCGGGTTTTTGGGTAGTTAACTAATGTTAACGAGTCGGGTTGTTTTATTATTACTAAGTCGAGTTGTCTTTATTATTTGAGTCGGGTTTAAAATGGTATTTCATTATTAAGACGGTTTTGATTATTATTCATTAGTATGAATTATATAATTAGAATAGATTATAATTATGTATGTGTTTATATGAATTGTAGTGGTGATGGCTTTGAATGAGAAGTCTATTGATTGCATTGCATCGTGTGAGCTATTATTGGATTTGCTTAAAGGTAGGGATTACCTACTCAACTTATGTTATAATTATTATGCGACTGTTATAATGGTTTGACGATTTTATAAGATACTATGATGATGGCTTTATATGGTGTATTGTGATTGAATGAAGGGACCAAGTTGCTAGTCCTTATGTATTATTTATTTGAAGGGACCTTGATAGTCTTTGTGTATGAGTTGGGATTATTATTGAGTTGTTGTTGAAGGTACCGATATACCGCCAGTCCTTGGTTGTTATTTGAAGGGACCGATATACCGCTAGTCCTTGGCTATTATTTGAAGGGAACGGTCTGAGCAACCGCTAGTCCTTGCGACGTTAGCTGATCACTGGCTGCCCCTCAGATTCTCTTCTCTATTAGGCTCACTACTAGGGACATGTGCACATTCGGAGCTGAGGAAGTGTTAAGACGGAGTTTCAGTGGAATGGATGTGATTCGAGTATAGTATGGATGGATGAAAGTTATGGGTGTGGTTATTGTAACTGAACTGGTTTTATTTTTGTTATGTTAACACTACTATTCTCAGTGATGTTTATTTATGATTAATATTTAATATGTTGTTGTTTAGTTAATCTTTACTCAACTGTCTGGTTGACCGTGTATTCTGTAAACACCTGTGATGAACCAATTATTAGGGAGCAGATTAACTGACAGGTATTTGAGTTTGCGGTCTTGGGAGCTTGGGATGCGAGCAAGAAATTGGACTGGCCTAGATGTCCTTGATCACATAGTTGTATTTAGTCTGGCGTATTTATTATTTATGCTGCGAGTACATTGTATTATTAAGTTACTTATTCAGTATTTCGAATTGTATAATGTAATAAGACCATTTATTATATAAGTTTAATAAAGTACTTTGGTTTTTTTTACTTTGTTATTCACTGCCTCGGAAAACCGAGATCGTAACAGTCCTATTTATTCGGGACTGTCTTCCTAAAGGCTTCTGGGTAAATGGGGGTGTTATATTGGGTGTGTTCCGATACTTGTTTCGGACTGCGGTCCGGGTAGTGGGAGTGAACGATGCTGCGGTACCGTCACTGGGTTATGGGTGCCGTGGATGTGTCCCTAGCACCGGTGTTGGAGACTTAGGTATGATCATTGTGATGCGTTCATAGTTGCATATCATAACCATGCTGCATTCCGTAAGCATGTTTATTGCTTATCATGTTTAATTATATTATTGAAACTGACGTTTTGTGGATTTTGTGTTTGTCATCTATTTTCGGGGTGGCCTGCGTTGATCCATATGATATTTCCGATCATATGGGGAGCTGTTTGATTTACAGGTTTTGTTTATGACGTGATGGGGATATGGGCCGCGCTACGGACTTGGAGTCGGATCATAGATATAAGATATGGGTCGTAGTCTAGTGGACATGTATTGATTATTTATTCATTTAGCTTGTAATCACTAAACTTGTATTTATTTATAAAATGATCTTGAAATTGTAGTTTTGCAACACTACATCGGGCAACCGATATGGTAACACCTTGGATTATCTTGGCCGGATAATCGGGGGTATTACAACGATGATCCGATAGTTGCATTAATCGTCTAACTTCTTACAATTCTTATAATTTATTTTTTAGCCGCCTTCAATTTGTTGACTGATTTACTTTACTTTTTTCATCTTAGCTCCTTCTTCATATTATGATGCTTCTTCTTTGGATGATAACCTGAAATTGAGGATCTGGGATCTACGATTTTATGGGTTGGTCAGTGGCTCAATTATATGGTTCATTGATCATTTATTTTTTGCATCGTAAAGGGTGTTGTTCTTGTTGAAAGTATATTGGCTTTGTAATCATTGTATTGCTATTGTTGTTGACAGATGGAATGGATCTCAAGCTTATCAGATTGGCTTCTTCAATTGAAATTGTAGGGGTCGTTTCTTACGGCTGTTTATCAGAAGTCAACACTAATCGATCTTTTGGTATCCTTTTGTTGTATATTTTCTTTGTGTAAGTATCAAATATCACATAAATTTTCCTTTTTTATTTCATGCTTACGATTATATACAAGCTCATTTGAACGACTTCTGGTTGCTTTGACATGCTTCTGTTACTGGCGCAGATGTGACAGGTTTGGAAGGTCGCAAAACCCTGAACAAGGATCCAGATCTTAATAATCCTCAAGAAGGTGTTGAGGAAAGGTGATGTATCTTATATTTATGATTGGTTATTCTTTTGTTCTTGGGAGCATTTGCACAGACAGTTGAGGCTATTAAAGTTGAAAATGAATTAAGAGCATATTCAGCTTAATAAAAATTTGCTCACATAATTCCTGCAAATAATTTACTTGAAACATAAAGTTGTTTGATTGCTACCTTATGCCTTCATTTCATAGATTTGTCCATAGCTGATTTGCCCAGACCTTGAAAGGTTCATTATCTGTTCTGAAGTTGATGCATGTAACATACTTCAGCCATACCAGAAACCCACCACACCAGTAAGAATAAAAAGCTAAACCAGGTTATTCGTGTATTGAACCATTTCACCCTAAGCACTTAAATCAGCTGGCGGAGAGTTGATCTAACTTAACCACAGAATAATGTTGATATGATTAGTTGTATAGTATTCATATATCATTATATCATTATATCATAATTACCTGATATTATCTACACTCGTTTAACCGTGTCCAGGTTTTCATGTTTCAGTAGAGTAGTTGCAGATACGGATGAAAGGTGATGGAGAAATGAAAGACCTAAAGGCTGCATGTAGTGAAGGATCCAAAGATGAGTGAAGCGCGGACATAAATAAAGAGTTGGAGCTTTTTTTTTCATTTCTTTTTTTTTTCTTTTTAGTATAGTTGGATAATCCATTAGATTATGGGCGCCTTAACTCAACTGCTTACTGCGAGATGTCATTTATTGTCCAAAGCCCCTTTAAGCCTATTGTAGGGACAACGAGACTCACCCATGATGTCTTTTGTATGAAATTTAAAATTTTGCACGCCATTGTTTCAACAACATACTTCCCCATTTAACAAATTTTCACTAGAAACCATTATAAGCAACAACAACAAGATTCCATCAATTTACTAAATGCTTGCTTTTGTGTGATTGTTGACGCTGCAGCCGGCTCCGAAATCCTCAAGGAATCCTTTGTTAACTTCAATGTGGAGCAAGACACATTCATGTTACTTTATTATAGGGATAATTGTAAAGAAAATGTCCCCTCAAACCTTTATTGTTTTAACGACAATTATATGCTATCAATATCTTTTCATTTCACCTTATTTATCTTTAAACACGAAGATGAGAATGCTTCTTGCTCGAATAATAGTAGAGGCTATAATAAGTTGACTACGGATTTTTTCCATTTTAAGATTGTAAGATGGTTAATAACGTTGTAGTTTTGAATTATAAGATGATTTTTCTTTTTTCTAATATTTGGACACTTAAGTTAATTGTCATGTGGTAATGTTTGAACATACCAAACAATTACTAAAGGTAAATATATAAAGGATGAGAAAGAGAATGAGGGGAAAGAGAAGAAGGCATGGAAAATGGAAAAGATGCGAGCTATAAGAAGAAAGGAAGCGAGGAAGAGAAAGAGGAAGGGAAAGATAAGGACGGACAGTTCGAGGACAAAGTAGAGGATGAGTATTATGAGAGAAAGTGAAGGAGAAAGAGGGAGG
>JAOWBH010155990.1:1320-11712 GCA_028566215.1 Silene coronaria | reverse complement strand
ACCTTATCATGCTTATTGTTGACATATTTTATATATATAATTCTTAGTAAACATTTTAATGTGTTTTATGAAATTTTGATAGTAAAATTACATTTTAAAAAAATAAAAAAATTGAAAAAAACCGGATCCATTTGGGAACCTATATAGACCCTATCCGTTGTCATCCCTACTTGGGGTTAGTTTAAATCAAAGGAGTGTTATGGAGTATAAAATTTAACTTAGTAAAAGGCAAAATGTAGATTAATAGCCGAAAATAGGATTAATTCTTTTTTATCAAAATAATCATTGACGATAAATGAAACAAAAATAAATAAAATATGATCACTAGATAAAAAAACTTCAGGTTAGGATGCAAGTTAATGTCTCATATCAGTGGTGTAAAGATGGAATTCCTACACGCAACCAAACAAGATTTTGTAATTCACATGAAATGTAAAATCATGTGAAATAAAGGTTCATATGGAAGTGTATTTCTTACATGTAGCCAAACAACCTCTAATAGTACGACATAGTTTGGAAAGAAGTCCAAGAATGATTTTATGAGACACTGAGAACTTGGCCAAAAACGGTCAATATCGCATTGTTATAGATTGTGAACACCAATGCAATAAAGACTCAACAAAAAGATACCAAAGCCTCACAATACCTTTTGGAGAAAAACTATTTAAAATATCAACGCTTTCGCACAACACTTCTTATCCATATAATATACTGTAGTTAAAAGGCAAGCTAACACATTAAATTTTATTCTACATCATCTTAACACATTCAATTTTATTTCACATGGGATTTGTACACCTCATTAATTTTTATCATTTTTATTTATAGAATAATAATAAAATCTATACAATATGTTTAAATGCTAACTAAAGCATTAAATTTTATTCCAAATGACATTCTTAAAAAAAATTAATTTTATTATTTTTTAATTATATAATGACCATAATTAAAATTTTAGAATAAAAAAAAACATTTAAAATAAAAACTAAGAAATGTCTAATAGATTTTCACTCAAAATTTGATAATTTTAACCCTTAAAGCAAACGAGGATTAAATATATTTAATTTTCATAATTTACATCTTATTTCGTCATTTGCCATGTTTTAAAATAATTTGCATTTATACGTGTAGTATCATCTAAAAGAGAAAAACTTATACAAACTATTAAAAGGGAGAAACGTATATTAATTGTGCTCTTTACGCAAATGGATTCCAATCTCCAAGTGATTGTTGCCACTTTGCGTCTAATACACTTCTTAAAAGTTATAAAGTTGTTTAAGGTTGACGTTTAAAAATTTGATTACGCAAATGGATTCCAATCTCCCTATATCCCGAGAGACCGTCTTTCGCTAAATTAAGGGAAGACATAACATAAAAAATATAAATTAAATAATTACCTCCTCTTATCATGTGAGAGGTCTCTCAATATCGATTATTGAAAGATCGTTTCTCTTAAATTTTTGTGCATTTATTATACATTATTGCGATTGCCACCAGGCACCACCGCAACAGCCACGACCATGACGGCTTATGTGCGGTCTGTGGTCTGTGGACTATGGTGAATGATGGTTTGAGAGTTAGTAGGGCTGCTCGTTACGGCTGAACAATGAAATTTCCGTGATTTTTAGTTAAATTATTATGACTTTGTCTTACGATATTTCATGGTATTACTCGATTATTGCGTGTTCTCTTTGAAAGTTTTCGTCCCATTCTCTTCCTAACCGCAAATCCCGACTCAACTATTGTCTACTGTTTATGTATTTTGATACACAGTTGTTATTTTAGTTTAAAACTAATTAAAATACATGGAATACTTGTTTTAAATTGGATTAATTAACAAGAATAATCTCAACCATGAGCTAACCTTCTCATAATAATCCCTATTTCTTCTTATCTCATAATGAACTCAACTCTTGACCCCATTTTCTCAAAACGCATTAGATGACCGATTACTTGTTAGTCAGATCATTATTTTAAATTACTTCGTATCAAATAATTTTGGAATCGGCAAACTATATTGTATTATAGGAAGTACGGAGTATTATGTACGCAAAATGTACGGAGCACTCTTTTTATATTTATATACATTTTGCAAGTATTATGCTACCGACCGAAACAAGTTTACCTTCTTTTTAACTTTATCCTCTCTCTTATATTAATTACTTCCTCTGCCCCAAACAATTGTTATTCTATATTTTAAACCCCCCTCGTAAAAAAAATGAAAATAAATAACAATTAACTGGAATAGAGGGAGTACTCCGTAATACTAATTCAATGGAGATTTGGATGATCAAACAAATTACAAAGTATTAATTGAATTTATTAACCTTAAATAAATTAAGGGAAGAGAAAATTGATAGCACTCATCCGTGCTAATCACATGTACCTAATAAAAAATGAAGTACTCCGTATCAAGTTAGGTATCATCGTCAAAAAAAAAGTGAGGTATGAAGGATCAGCTTGTCTCATTGAAAACGGGTATTATCGATCATAAGCTGAATGAAGACGGATAGTGCCCTCTTAAAATATTATAAGTGGGAGGGCAGGTGGTGTGGTCCATTTAATTCTTACTTAATTTGCCACTTGCATATTGTGAAAGGGACACTATTCATTTTCAGCTTATGACAGACAGTGTCCGTTTTAATGAGAATTTGTGATCAAGGATATCCTCCTTGGAAGCAATCATTGATCACTTAAGATAGACGCCTAGATTATCGTCATTAACCAAGTAGTATTTTATTTGTAAATTTCACTTTGGTCTTAATTACGGACCCTCATAGTTTTTTTTATATTGATTGCGATATGGACAATATGTACTTCCTCCATTCAACTTCATTCTACTTATTTGATTTTTCACATTTGTCAACGTGCGTTTTGTGAGCTAAATATCATTAGCTACATATTTGCAAAAATTATAAACGTTCGATATTTTTAATGTACTTATGAAGACGAAACAAACAAGATCCCATATGAATATATTTTCACATATGTATCGAGAGAAAATTAAAATTGAATACTAATTTTTGAATAGTGTACAAAAATGAAATAGGTAGAGTGGAGTTGAATACGTACGTACGTAGTTTAAGTATTCGATAGGCAAAGATATTGTTTATGAACTTCTCATAAATATGCTACGTGTATCGATGGAATGATAATGTGAACTCGAGTAAACTATTTAATGAAGTCATTTGACTCTTTCGTTCATATTGTAAGTTGTTATGGTGTAAACTCATATCCCATTTCGTTAGTGAAAAGGTAAAAAATCATTTTTATAAGTTTTCACTATATATAATAGTACGAGATCTTTTGAGAAAGAGTTCAACAGTAAATTCGTGAAGGCTTGACCCAAAAATGGACAATATCGTACTATTATGGACGAGATGAACATTGTGTAGCAGAAGCCCGACAAAAAGATATAAATGCTAGCAGCCAATCAACAAGCGGTGTAAGAGTCCAAGGTTAAAACTTAGGCCTAGGCCCCACAACGTACAAATGGTGGAGCTTGGAGCGAGAAAGATAGCATTCGCGAGTCATGGACCGGTGGCTTGAAGGGAGAATTGTTAAGATGCAAATTCATATCCCATATTGGTAGTGAAAAGATGAAAGATCATTTTTTTAAAATACATGTCCACTGAATATAGTAACACAAGGTCTTTTTGGAAAGAGCCAAGAGTAAGTCCGTGAGGGCTAACTTGGTCTAAAGCGGACAATATTGTACTATTATGAATGGTGGAAATCGATACTGCAATGACCCAACATAAGGTATTGACGCTTCCGCACAATAGGGCTAAAAACAATAACGTATACATCGAAACTTTCACACTAGGATATTTAAATATTGATTGGACCTCCATAAAAAAATAGGACCAGGGCCAGGTCGAGCAAATCCTACCCGACCCACCCTCAACTCGGGCCCACCCTCAACCCACCCCGGGGCCGGTTCAGAGTCCACCTAGCCAAGCCCTGCCCCGCTCCTCGGGTCTGCATTTTCGTGCCCCCCAGACTCAGTATAACTCGTGGACTGTTGGGGGGTCGAGTTGGATGAATCCAGCCTGTCTCCAATCTGCCAAACTAGGCCATAACCCGACTCGTGGTCACCTCTACCCTCTTATGTACAAGAATTTACGCTTTTTACTTCAACTAGCTTAATTGGTGGCATCATGAGAGGTAATGCTCATGGCATGGATTAAAATCCCGTCAGCAATAAAATCACTCATGTGGCTCCTTTATAACCAAAAAAATCTTTCCAATTTCATTTTACAAGGAAATCAATTTATTCCCTTCATTTCTCGATTCCTTTCTTTTTCCCAACCAAACGCCACTAAGAATATACCTATTTTTAAATTTAATTTCATTTCAATTCACTTCATTTCATTTTTATTCTTTAAATAAATTCGGTTTATATAGTTCCAAAAGACACATACATGACCACACCCAACCTTGTTGATCCATATATAAGTACTAATCCACTCCCTGTTGGAAACGACACCCACTCCTAGAGACCATCTCATCTTAGCTGAGTCAATTTTCATTTCTCAAAACACCTTTTATGCCTTATCCCACCTTTCCACCCTTCGAAACACTAACCTAACTAGAAGTTACCAAGGTACCATGCATAGCCCTACTTTTTGTACAATGAGAGTACATAATAGTAGTAGTAGACTAGTGTATATGGCCATGGAACAAATCAATTGGATTAATTCCACAAAATTTAAAATTTAATGGCCAATTGATTTTGAGTTCGTTCATTTCTTCGGATCTTTCCCCCATCCTTCTTTCTATCATTAATATATTTAGTTTCAAATCTGTATCCCTTCAATACAATATTTACACTATCATTTGTGCGTAATCTTTACCTTTTGAACATAATGACAAACTACGACTCGCTAAGGCAAAATTTTTCTACTATAATCACTCATTCGCTCCCATAACGTTTAATCTATGTATAAAATACCCCTATGTGTAAATTTTAACCATCTCAGATTCTCAATCAACTAGACAACACTATTGACTCAATTTAACCCCATTTATTTCGAATAACACTCACAAACAAATACTCATATAAGACGGTTTCACACTGACGGTTGAAGACAAGACTAGATAGTGAAGTCGTTAATAGGCGAGTAGACAATCTAATAAAGTGTCGGCCATGGCTAATTAGCTACACAACACAATACCTCTCTCTTTAGAAAAATATACACACACAATTCACAATTCACAATTCACAAATCACTCACTTTTGCGTGAAATCCAGATAATCGATCGATCGATCGATCGCACCTAGGGTTCTTCCCCCTTTTCATTTTCCCCCTTTCTTACGATTCCAAGGATCTCATTCTCATTAGATCTCCAGAATCATTCTCCTACATTTTCCAATTGTTCTGATTCCCGAATATCGTTAATTTTTTTAACGGTAAAAAATGAATTACCGTTTTAAAAACCGTACTTTCGTTCTTTCTATTATTGTAGTGGTTTTGTTGCTCACTCCATTGATTTTTGCTCAGGTAAATATGTATTTTCTGAAGTTTTTTTTTTTCGTTTGATTTTCAATTTTTAGGGTTTTTGTTGAAATTATATAGGATTGAGTGATGTGGTACAGGAAAGTGGTGACGATGATGATCATAATGATGGCAGTACTAAAGCAATCAAGGATCTCGGCCGTCGTAGTAAGGTGATTATTTGATTTGAATGAAATGTAGAAGCTGTTCTGTTGATTTGGATGAAATTTAGGATCGAAAATGTATCTAGCTATTTGATTTAGTTTCGATGTGTTATTGACTTATTGCAAAATGTGTGGAATTTTTCATGCTTGAGCTACTTATAATGGCGCCACCCTAATTTTTGGTATGATCAAGAAATGCAAGTGTAGAAGTACTTGAATTGTAGCTGAGGTGCATATTTTCCAAAACTTAGCGTTTTTAGGAGTTCTGCCATGAGTCCCATGACTGTCAATCTCTTGTTCGGGGATGGGTATATCACGTATACTTACCGCTGGACCTTTTTCTTGTCATCCATTTTGTGGACGATCTCTTATAGTTAAATGACATAGTTGCTAGAGTACCATTTTGTTGCTTAACATGTGGGATCGCTTCGATGCTTCAGAAGTTGAATGGTAGTTTTGGTCTTTGGACTTGGAATGATAGTTAAGAAGCATGATGATTGTGTAGGTCATGGAAGGGTAAAGTCACGAGAAAAGTACGGTGGCTTTGTGGAAGTTCTTCCTAATTGCTCTAATTGTTATAGGCCTCAAGTTTTTGGGTTTTAGTTAATTCAACTTTATAGTATAAAGAGGCACTGGGACAGTTGACATTGCTGGTTTCGTTCTTATGTTGTGTATTGTGCCCCTTATATCCCTTCCGTAAAGATTCTGTCTTCTAGGCCTCCGAAAGCTTCATAGTTGATAGTTGCCTCTTTGCTTTTTCTTGATACCAAGCTTGATTTTTAGAAGAGAAGAATATACGAACTCTCATTTTTATACGTTTAACTAACTGTGGTTGGATGTTGCAGATTGTCTTGGAGCACCTGGGAAAAGATGCGCATTCAATTCATCTAGGCATAAATTTGGACTCTGGGTTAGGAGTTTTTGATGCATTCTTCGCGAGTTTATGTATGATTCTCGTCAGTGAGGTATGCCCTTTTGAGGTTTTCTTTCATTTTCTTTAAGTTCCGCTCTTTAGGCTGTGCATATACGATACTTCATAGCTAATGCTGTTACTTTTACTGCCTCCTTCGTCACCTGATTTAGTGTCCAGATCTAGTTCGTGCTGAAATCTTCCTGATGTGGCTGATTGTTTTGTGATAGATTGGAGATGAAACATTCATTATAGCAGCTTTGATGGCGATGCGACATCCAAAATCCATTGTCTTATCTGGTGCTCTTAGTGCTTTGTTTGTGATGACAGTAAGTTATTTCCAGATTTGGCCTCAATAGTTACATTTATTTACGTGATTCCAAGCATCCATTATTATTCCATATGATTTTTCTCTATCCTCATATAACAAATTTCTGAAATTTTCTGAAAAGTTTTTGCTTTGAGAATATTGATCTTATTATTTTTGCTCGCGTTGGAAACCCTGCTAGTTGACTGAAACATTTCTACTTTGGCGATATAGCTGCTCTCCACTGGACTTGGTAGGATAGTGCCAAACTTGATATCAAGAAAGCATACAAACAGTGCAGCTACAGGTGCATCTTATCAAGCATCCTATTCTCTTTTTTTAGAAGTTCATAGTATCGAATCTACTGCTTGTCTTGTATTTTATTATCTTATTAATAGCTTTATCTGTTCACATGCTTTGGTTAGCGCAATTCTTAGTTTAAAAAAGCACGCCTTGAGTGCGCCTAAGGCACGCCTTGGATGAGGCACTAGCCAAAACGCCTTGGTCACCTAACAAGGCTTACTAGTACACACTTTCCATATCTTTTAGACAAGGCTCATTGTTCACCGTTTCTTTTCCCCATTATTCCTAACTTCACTCCTTACATGATAGCCAACTTGAAAGCTCCTAAAAAGGCTATTGTTGCCAACATTTTATTTGGAAATTACAAATTTGTTATAAAAAATAGGGCGCCTCGCGTCAAAAAGGCTCGCGCCTTCGCCTTGCGCTTTGCTCCTTGTCGCCTCGGCCCCTTAGCCCCTCACGCATTTTTAAACTAAGGCGCAATTATCTTTGCAGTTTGTTGATGCACCATTTGAACTTTTCCTATGCAAGTTTCAAATCCTGGTCAAACTGAATGTTTAGTCGTGGCACTCTACAGAATGATCCTAAATTCCTAACAAGAAATTGTATACAACTATACATCAATTAGCATTATTAAAAGGCGTAGATTTACATTATTTAATTAGTTTGTTGAAAGCTGTAGAGCTCTTTGATCTACGTAAAACGAGTACAGTCTTGACAGGAGATAACACAAACGATGTCCGTGTGTTGGATCTGCTTGGATTTTATCTGATGTAGGTTAAAAGTCGGTGTGATACTCTGGGCAAGATACTAATATAGCTGTACTTCTGTGTCATCTCTGTTGTCCGGACCAATCAATTTCACGACTATTGGGCTCCGGCCACTGATGTTCTCGTGTCAGGCTGCTGACTATTACGGCGTATATGTTATATCATTCTGTTTATCCCCCCAACCCTTCTGAAGATTGTCATATGTGGTATGTGTTGTTGTTTTGTTCTTCATTGACCCAACTGAGGTTAGTTGGATTAAGATGAGACCAAGAATAGTGAACATCAATGGGCTCCATAATCCATATCTTCTGCCTCGTCTCTAATGCATACTTTCTTTTCATTGCAGTTCTCTATTTGTTTTTTGGGTTACGGCTGCTTTACATTGCTTGGAGATCAGATCCTAAAGGATCCCAAAAGAAGGAGATGGAGGAGGTATGCCAGTTTATCTACTAAGATGTGTTCATAAATCTCTGGTAAATATACCCATCAGCCTTCGTTACCACATCCTTCTAACATTGAAAACATTCAAATTTTTTTATCAACAAGCTCCATAATGTGTATGATAATGAGAGTAACAAAGGTAGGTGACGGAATTAAGGTTCTTGCAAATGAATCACTTGTGTGTTACGTGTTAACCTATCCAATTAATACTGTCGATTCAATGCATCTTCTATGTGTGTCATAATGCAAACATCATTGCACTTGCAAGGAGGCTTTTGGTTTTGCTGTGTGGTACCTTGGTCTTTTGACCTAAATAAATGATTGGGCCACATTAAAAGGTACATCAGTGAGATGATATTCCTCCATTCGTATTTGATGTTATGATCATCCATTCATGCTTGTGGGTCTTATTTGTTTGTCCTCCCTGGTGCCATTAATGGCTCGTTGGGTATGAAGTCACAAACTGAGGGAATGGCAGTGATTTTTTGTGCGTGAGTTTAGTGGAAGTGGTCCCATTTGGATTCCCATGGTAGTGGTCCCAGCTCTTTTGCAAGTTTCTCATGATTGATTCTTTTTATTTTTCCCTTTCATTTCCCTGAATCTTGCCTACTACCACTCATGAGGCGGGGTAATTAACTGTAATGTAATATAAGAACAAATTCACACATTGGGTGGTAGTAATAGTTTCATTAAAATGAACATCCACGATATTCATTTCAGATAAATTATTGTATAAATCTCATCCCCAGCCCTCCATTAAATTTACCTGTACCAAACAGGCCCTTAGAATAATCTTGAATGACTGAATCCCCTATGCTTGGTATTGCTACTGTGTTCTCTAGTCTGTATTCTGGGACAAGTCCTTTTAACTTGTTATCATTTCTTATTATCTTACTTTATTTTGGCGTTCTGTCCAGGTTGAAGAGAAGCTTGAGGGAGGGCAAGGGAAAACATCAATTCGCCGTTTCTTTACAAGATTCTGTACTCCCATATTCTTGGAGGTACATTTGATTAAGAACTAATATTATCTAGCATATCCAACATCATTCATTTTGTATCTGAGTGTTTAGTTGTGGGAAGGATATATACTCGGAGTATGAGGAAACGAAAAAATGTAAAGGATATCTTGTTTTTGAGTACACGGGTATTTGATAATGCAAACAAGATTCATGTGGTGTGATGTGAATATTTTATTTTTCTGCAGTCATTTATCCTGACCTTCCTAGCCGAGTGGGGTGATCGTAGTCAGATTGCAACCATTGCTGTAAGTTTATTTTTCTAATTTTCTTTACTGTAGTCTCTTAATTCTGAATTCAGAAATATGCTTTGTGTGCAACCATCTACCACACTATTGACAATATGACAGATAAGACAAACTGTGAGCTCATTGACTAGAATATGTAATTTTCTTTTATGATTTGTGCGCCTCCATCAGGAATTTTGTTTATGTTGCTTGGTTTGTTTTAGAAGGAAAGTTATTATCCATCTCAGGCTGCTTTATGCGCTATTCCTAATCATGGCTTTTTCCATGGTTGAACTATTTTCTACAAATTCTTGCTCGTATTTTCTCAAGTAGTCGTAATTTGCCTGTGCCTTTTTTAGTCCTTCAGAAACGGAGAAAACAACAGCTGTATTGCTCTGTTGCTATCAATTTTTTGATATTGTCCCTTGATCAAATATTCTTTAGATTCTGTGTTAACTTTTAATCTCAAAGGAATAGCACAAATTTTGTCCCCTTATCTACACAACTTGCATTCTGGTAGTAGTTCTAAATTAATCGTCATGTGTCGTGTAGCTGTGGAAAGAAATTGGGACAGAAACCATGTGTTCCTGGATTAATCGAATGGCAAGTTATAAATAAGCTGCAGATGCTAAACTGACTAGTAAAATCATCAATTTGTTGAAGTCATGACCTAGGTTCAATGACTGTTAGCATGAAACTTGTCATTGTGGTTCCCTCTATGTTAGAAAAAAGACTGGGGGGGGGGGGGGGGGGGGG
>JAOWBH010155979.1:0-11714 GCA_028566215.1 Silene coronaria | reverse complement strand
CTATTTGGTAGGGGCACAAAAATTAAGAAAGTGTATTAAACAAAGGAAAAGTAATGTGTGGGGGTAAGGGATTGGAGAGAGGGACTGTATTGTGGAATATTATTGTAGAGTGAAGTGATTAAAATAAGTATTGTTGTGGGGTAAGGTGATTAAAATAAGATAAAGTATGTGTATTGCGAGGTATTATGGTGGGGTGAAGTGATTATAATAAGTATAAAAGTTTGTCAAAAAAGGAAAGGGAAGAGTATTGTGAATAGATGAATAAGGAAATGGGGAGAGTTATTGAGAATGGGAGGGAGTATTTGACAATATTTGGCCAATACTAAATGCATCAGGCACATGAGCAAGATGATACTTGAGTTGTCGAATTGGAGTCTTTGACATTGAGGGTCAATGACTTAGGGATTATTCCAATTATGAATGCAGAATGCACCATTTATGCGACCACTCCAACATGATGATATCATCATTATTCAATTGTTCTTTACATTCAATTTTAAAAATTATTTATATATTACTCACTATGTACCCGTGCAATTTTGCACGAGTTCTAAGCTAGTAATATTATACAATAATATTTCATAACAAAATTGATATATTTCAGTTATTTACTTTCACGCTTGATCTCTTAGTTACTAATTTTTCTCCATTTCTGAATTTTTATGGACTCTTTGTTAAATGGTCCGTCCTATACTATAGGAAAATAGTTATATCTCTTATAATATCCCAATTCTTTTTTTTTTTTTTTTTTGATGGGGAAAAATATCCCAATTTTTTTGGGTTACCCGGGAACTGATTTTATTTCTGCGAGATTGTGTCTTTGAACCTAAATGTTTGAGTGGACCAATAAGTGCCACGTACGTGAGAGCACAAACTGGAAAATCAAACAATTGACGAAACAAAACGAATTTTCCCAGTAAAATTAGAGGTATTCCCGGGTGATACAATGGCATTAAGAAGTGCTGTTTGTTTAGGAAGACGTGGAAACCTTTGTGCAATTAAAGCCAGATCATTTTTTACCTCTGCAAAGCCCTTGTTTCATTCTCATCCTTCATTTCCTAATCATCTAACTAGACCAGGTAATCAGAGTAATTCTTTATATTCCTTTTTAAAATCAATTAACATGGAGTTTGTGCACGTAATTTTGTTTGTGTCATATATATAATGAAATTATGTCTTCAATTATATCGATAAACTGATGTGTTTTTATACAAAAAAGCAAGATATACGATTATGTATTTCTTTAGCCAGTTTGCTATATATACTAATACTATTACGTTGGAAATCCAAAGAAGAGCGAGCCTTTACCGTTTGTATCGTATAGGTATTAGTCTAGTGGCTAAGGCGAAGTAATGTGAACATTCGGTTTGGTTGGAGTTCAGTATTCTTCTTGTATTGTTGGCACTAAACTGGTTGGGGTTTGCTCCTCTTTGTCTAATTAATTTACAGGCTTTAGATATTCCATTCGTGGCGTTCAAGGAACAACAGTGGATCCCATTGCACCTAACAAAGATGATAAACAAAAGCAACAAGATCCTCAAAATTGGCAAGTTAAAATGCTTTATGATGGAGATTGCCCACTTTGCATGAGGGAGGTAATATATTATAATGCATTTTAGTGTCTATCGCATCTTGTGTTGACTATGGCACATGTACTGTAATAAGGGGGTTCAAATGTTCAAAGTGTTCTCTTTGTGCTCAATCGATAATGAAATTCCCTTGAGAATTACTCATCATACAAGAAGAAGCTCACATAGTTTTAGCTAGGCTTCATCTATCAAACTCCGAAGCCTTATTGGTAATTGTTTAATATCAGTTATGGCTATTGGTTAATTCGTTAAATCACTTATTTGTACGTGTTGGGTTGGATGGTCAGGTGAATATGTTAAAAGAGAGGAATGCTAAGTATGATGGAGCTATCCAGTTCGTTGATATAAGCTCAGAGGATTATTCACCTGGCGATAATCAAGGCCTTGACTACACAACCGTAATGTTCTTCTCTGGCACTATATTGAACCAAGTTTTCAACTTTTCTATTTCTCTTTGTCTACTCTATTACCATGATGTCTAAGTAATCTGACCTTTCATCTGATTTAAATTGCAATGCAACATTTTAATGTAACTTTACAAAACCATACTACAGAACAGTCGATTGCATTCTTTTTAACGCCTTTCCATGTACTTTTCCCCTAGGAGAGCGGGCATTGTGCCCTTGAAACTTTAACAGGAAATATCTGAGCTTGTATTTGATTTTGCTGTCTTCAACATCTTGATGTCTATAATAACTATTGTTTTATATTGCAGGCAATGGGAAGAATTCATGCGATTCTCTCTGATGGAACTGTCGTAAAAGATGTTGAGGTATTATTTTAAGGAGCTTGTTACTGTTACGGATCTAGTCATTCGGTCTTTGTATTTTTTATCACTCGGAAATTTCTGTATGTTTTTTATCAATAGATTCTTAATAATTGAATTACACAGAGACAAGTTCTAACACGGAGATAGATGCGCTATTAATATGTAACTTTTGGGTTTGGATTTTGTTTAATGGTGATGTGAAAGTTTATTTTCTGATCAAAGCACATGTAGAGTTGCATACGTCCGACCCCTTAGGCTTTTAATACGCCGTAGGTCCATGGAAGGGGATGCTATGTTGCAGGGGGTAGTGTTAGACATATATATGACCTTGGTCCATCCTCATCGGGAAAAGAGAGTCAACTTTACAAGTTCAGGGAGGTTTCGTCCTAAAACAATTTGGCCAAAAGAGGAGTAGCTCCTTGGATTTGTAAAGTGTTCGATTCTCTCTCCTTTCTTAATGTGGGACACTCACATGTGGTACCTTATATGGGTTGGAGTCCTTCACAGGTAGCAAGCTACCCGAAATCTTGAAATCTGGATACTCTACAATGAAATTACAATGGGAAGCAAAGCAAAAATTTCTCCTTCAAATTCTGCTTAAAGACAATAATAAACTTGGCGATTTAACCTTGTAGCCTGATATTTGTGTAGCTAGTTAAATATTAAAGGTTAATTATGATCTTTATCTTTATTTATTCAACTGTTCATTATGATAATTGCTGTTAATTTATCTGTAAGAAAATCTTTTCGTACTGACAAATTGGTCACAGGCTTTTAGGAAACTGTATGAAGCTGTTGGACTTGGATGGGTCTATGCTATTACAAAATACGAGCCTGTAAGTCATTTTCCTCAGCAAGACGTGTTCCATATCATCGTTGAAATGCTCTGTTAGTTATGACTTGGAACTATTTGTACTCAGGTTGCAAGTATAGCTGATGCAGTTTATGGAGTATGGGCAAAATATCGTCTTCAGATTACAGGTACTATTTAATAAACCAAGTCGGTACATGCCATCTATGACACCTTACTCTTTGTGTGGATATATTAATCAGAGAGAAGGGGAGGAGAGGGGGAACGTCATTTTCCTTCAGAATCTTTCCCATGTTGGAAGATTCTTAATTAATCTTCTAGGATGGAAAATTGTTTCCTCGTTTCCCTTTTATCCAGTTTGCTAACCTAGCAATGCAAATTGGTTGCCTCCCTTCATCGCTTCATCCAAACAAGGATTAAGAAATTTGATGTATGAATCACACTTTGTGTTAATGAAGTCTCAATTGAATTGTTGAGCACAAGCTAAAGTTACTACAGTTCTTGATGTTGCATATATTAACATGTGGTAAAATAAATTTGGCGAGAACTTGCATAATTCACAGAAACATTATAAGTGCAGGATTAATAGTTAACTTTTGTCTTCTTTGTAAAACCGCTTCTATCACAATTACACGCTGTAATGGTGGCTTTATTATATTTTGTTGTTGTTTCAGGCAGGCCACCAATGGACGAGATCCTTAAATCAAGATGTAAGAAGGTCTGAAATTCTATGATGTTCAATTTCTATGCTTCTGATGGATTTTATCATTCAGCAACTTCGAACAATTTGATCAGACTAAATATAGAATGACATTTGCTGAACTTGTTTTATGTACAGGGTGAAGTCTGTAGTGACAGCAATACCTGCAAAATGTGATTTTCCAAGCATTGCATGATATAATAGCTTCTTGACAAAGCCATTCTCACAGTGGGATAAATCATTGGAAATAATCAGGCATCTATTATCATTCATATAAACCATATAATACCAAAGTATGATACGGAGTATATAGTACAGAGTACTACTTAGATCCACATGTGAACTTTTAAATACTTGTTACTAAACTGAAACGATACTGCCATGTGAAACAAAAGCTTATATAGAGTTGTTGCTGATGCTGTAATAATGTGTGTATGTTGGAGCTGGAGTTGGCAAACGTCTCAATCGGGCTTGGTCCGAGTTGAGTAAGTTTGTGTCTCCCATCATTCTAAATTTCGGGCTTGTTATTGGGTCATCTCGGGTACGGACTGCAGGAGGCGTTAACTGCTGTATGGGCATCTTCACTGACCCAGACTGCTATACGAGAGCATCTTTGAAAGACGAAGATCCTGAACTCATGACCTATATATGCCTAGAGAGATCTCCCCACCTCCATAACCAAAAAATTGTGGCTACGGTGAAATAATAGCGTGTTGATGCTGAGGGTCTTATGACTAATATAAGCAAATTATACAATCAAATAAGGTAGCAACCCGGACAGAACAATACTCCAGAAAATATGGATTACTTGATTATCACAAAACACACTGTTTATGTTATTTCATCACATAACAATCTAGTAAGAAGTAGCTAGTCTAGCACATAAGCAAGTAAGCTGATACGAAATTAAAAACAAAAATATACAATCATAACTCTAAGTCTTGCGAGTACTAGTAACAAAAACTCAGTACAAATACCTACAAGGATACCGGATACGGTAATACACATACCTACTAGGTAACCAACACATCGGTAATCCGTTTAATACAATGGAGAGAAATTACAGTAGTAGCTAGCGTAGTTATATAATCTTGTATTATGGTCCAAGGGCACTTGATCTAGCTTGTTGCCATGGTGGTCATGTCAGTGTAGCACACACCGCAGATCTCTCGGTTGCCATAGTGATAGGTTCTATTTGGTTGATGATGACATGTCTATTTAATTTGTTTCTTAAGTGCATAAATTCAGGAATGCCACTCTTCCCCTAAGCAAGATTTAATCAAAGAAGTGTTGATAATAGCTGCCCAAGAAATTCGAGTTGTAATGTGTCATTAATGTAAAGGTAAGGGGATATGATACTTGCAACAGTCCTCACAACAGTCTGTTCATCTGTTACAGTGAACACGACTGTTGCCTAAGTTAGAATCACTTGAACAAAGTTTTAAATATTTCGTTTCAAAGAGGAAATATCTTCTTGAACATTCAAAACAGATTGGTTGGGCAAGAAATTTGTAATTAGAAAGAAAAGATGTCATTTACATCTTACAAAAGGTTTTATCCAAAAACTAATAAAGATCTTCCCTTACTTTTGTAAAGTAACACTTGTTTGTTTCCAAATTAAGTGTTCAAAGCTTTGTCACACATTGCTTAGAACACTTACACCTTTTCTAAAATTGAAAATCCATTTGAGATCTTTCCAAATGCTCTTTCTTACTTTCCTCTTTTGTTAGAATGCCCAAAAATGTGCAAACTTGGAAAGTCAAACCTTTTTGTCTCACGTCAAAAGGCTTGACTTCTAAAGCCCTAACTTGACCCTTCTTCATAAGCCTCCTCTATAAAAGAAACCCTTCACCTCATTCTAAAGCTAAGACTTTCAGAGAAAATTGGTTTTGCAAAAAAACATTTAAGAGTTTTAAGCTTTTCACAGTCTTTGCAAAATCATTTAAAAGTCTTCAAGTGATACCGTCGAACTTTGTAATACCCCCAATTACCCGGCCAAAGTAATTGAAGGTGTTACATCCCGGTTCTCGGGGTAGTGTTCCAAAACCACAATCGAAGAACAATTTATAATATATACAAGCTAAGTCATTACAAAAACTAGACTATCAATAATAAATACAACTCATTACTACGACCTCTACATCTCGTCTATCGATCGACTACATCTCGTAGTGCGGCCCATATCTAAATAAGTCAAGAGAAACATGTGAACAACTGCTCCCCATATGGATCACAGCAGACCACCTCGGAACGGGTGATGACACATAACACAACGCCAGTCCCAATATTTCAATACATGAACGACAACATGGAATGAGATGAACAATGGCATGACATATAATAAGATGCATCAAGTAGTCACACCTCTAAACTACAACTCCAACACCGGTGTCCACAGCTCGATGGTGGCACCGCAGCATCGTCCATCCCTACTACCCGGACCGCAGACCGAAACAATTACCGAGACGCACTCAAGTACTGGGCCCAGGCGCTAACCGTACCCCTGCCCGACGTTACGACGTACCGTAAATCTTTCCGTACTCAAGTCATTAATGTGCACATTCCTATTTGGGTGGGAAGCCCCAATAGGCGATCCAAGTGTAAGACGGTCTCCCAACCGCACTACGTCTCCTCAACAACCTAGTACCAACATAACCTCCAACCTCCTCCAACATCCACAATCACAAATATAATACATCATGTCAACATATAGACCATCTTACCTTTCGAAATCTCATACTATCATGCAATACTTCACAATATGATGTCATACATTTAATACCCAACATTGTACACCATGAATCGATTATGCCAACAACATAAAATCAAGTACCCAATCCCATAATCATATTACATTGCACCCAACATCCCAATTAGCCATCTTAGATGACATAATTATCACTAAGCATGTTATAATGCAACTATACTAATCATGTGAGACTAATTATGCACAAACATCAACATACACATATTACTTATAGAAATCGAGTAGGATTAACCTACCTCTAAGCATACTCCAACAAGCTAATCGCATCCGACTCGATTCCGTCTAACGAAACCGTCTCAACCTATAATAAATGCATAATAACTATCTTAATTTATTCTATACTAATATACTAACCCAAAACTCCTTAATGTTGCTCGCTAATTACTCACTAATCTAATTAGAATCACTAATTACCAAAATATACAAAAAAACCCCAAAATTTAGGGTTAAGAGGGTGATTAGATCTCACTTACAATGATGGATAGATGATGAATAAGATGATGAATAAGATGAACAATCCTCCAATCCAAGCTTGAAACCCATAGGAAAGTGTTTGGGTGTTTTTAGAGAGAGAGAAGGGAGGGAGTTTGGAGAAAAGGAAGAAGATAAGAATTGAAAGGATAGGGGAAAATCTAGAACAAAATATCCCGTCTGCCACAGTGTTACTCGGCCGAGTGACCGAGTCACTCACACTCACTCTGTCGAGTACCACTATACTCGGCCGAGTGCCCTCTTACTTAGTCAAGTACTATGTACTCGGTCGAGTGCACTCACCCGGTCCCCCCCTCCTCCCAATTACTCATACTCGGTTTACTAAGATACTCGGTTGGTCCAAATAGTCTCGTGTAAGGTTTATAGGGTTCTCACTGCGTCTACTGATCCACTCACTAATCCCAATTAGCCTAACTAAATCCTCTTACTAATACCGGGTATTACAGCCTCGGAGTCTATAGACATCTCAATTTCATCTTACGTAAGCCACCCGATGATGAATCGGACAACATGTTTAACTTATGTTTCGATATTAGGACATTTTGTAAATTGGTTAATAAAAGATAACTTGAACACTCTTATCAATCTCTAAGTCGTCGTCTGCGTGCCAATACAGTTATTTCGACAGTAATTAAAGCCAATTCATAGTCCGAGTAAAAAATCGTCTTCGTTTACAGGATCTCGTCTCTTTCCGAGATGGAATATTATGAAATCCATCAAAATATATTTTGTTAGTAATAGAGTTTGACCCACATACCCGACCTCTATCTAATAAGATAAACGTATATACTTTCCCCCACAGAATCCGCATCTACGTGCTTTCTTGTGTGAGAAGAAAACCCTCGAGAAGACATGGATCACGTAATGTGTTATTTTAAAGAAACGCACGCTTTGATGCGCCTCTTCTAAGGGTGGATCTTCCCCTGTTAGATGTTGTCCTCCATTTCCTCCCTTATTTTGCTATAAATAGAGACCTCAGGTCGCCATATTTGACACACCGGAGTTGATTTTCCTTCACTTCTCTTCTCTCTCTCTCTCTTTTTATTCTAGATCACGTTACTACTCATCTACTTCTACGTGCTTGATCGACCACGTAAGCCAGACTTCTATCGTGGTACCCGTCATGTTGCATTGACCAACGAAATTTGACAAGCTCAACTTTCATATTAATCGATCAAAATATTTTAATCAAGGGCCAAACTTTTGCTACATAGTTTATGAGTTAGCTCTAAAAACCGCTTTAGTTAAATCTCGGGACGCCAACATGTAATTCAAACGGTGTTATTAACTTGTTTTAATATTGTTTTGTTATTTTTGTATAATTTTCATACGTATACACATCGTGTATGTCAAAACCATTCTTTATTTCTTTTATAAATTACCAAATCTGGATGTAATTGAGCATGTAAGGCACGTTAGATGTAGCACCCTGTATTTTATTAAGTTGAATAAAATTCATTTAATTCCTATTTCGAATTTATTTACGTCATTTAACAATTTTCGCTTCTTTTCGAGTCTGTTATGGAAGTCGAGCTAAGTGGGCTTCAGAAGGTTTTGAGAAGAATTGTCCAGTTAGCTATTTTGAGTTTGTTCCGCTCAATTATCAAATTTCGTTAAAATCCGCTAATTAAGTGAAATCGCTAATAATTCTGATTCGTGCTAATTTCATATTATTTCCGTAAACTAAGCTAGCGGACTTTATTTTATTTTCACTTATTAAATTTATTAATTATTAATTCCGTTTCATTTCTTAGAATTTCTCTTAAATCGGTTTAATTTAACTCGAGACGATTTTAAAACCTAGCTAGATTTCTTAATAATGAAGAAAAACGTACGTATAATAAATAGGAGACAAGCAGGCTGCTGGTTTGCCCCCTCATATTTTTACATCCCACGCCTATCTTTCTTCTTCTTCTCTGTTCTATGTTATTCTTATTTTACGTTTTCATTTTTTAATCTAAAAAGCGATCTTGTCGCTCCATTTCTCATCCGTGTTCAGCGATTTTCGTTCCATGCCTAATTCGTTTTCAGCGATTTTCGTTCCATGCCTAGCCTGGGGAACCGAATTTGGCCATAGCCAATGTATGGAATTCCTGCTTCCCGTCAGGTTAGCAGTGCGGATGATGCCATGTGGTGGACAACCTCGGTCTGTACATTTGTTTTGTTATAAATAGGAGCATTATTCACTCACAAGGTATTCAATCCTTAACTCTCTAAAGGGTGTTTGTTTCACCTCATAAAGGTACGCGATATGGGAGGAATGAGTCAAACCCATAATAGGTGTTTGTTTGGCAAAAATAGGGATTTTATACCCATACCCCAAATTCATGAGGTATGGGTTTCTATTACCTAAGGGGTAAGAGGGGTATGACTGTATGAGATTGATATTCATAGGTATGAAATCATAAAAACAAAAACAATGAGAAAAGCTTATGTAGAATATGAATGAATTTTTGTTATATTTATTTGATTAATTATTAATTTACATGATTTACAATATCAAAAGTAATTATTTTTAATGTTGTATTTTATAATTTTTTTTACTTCAACTAGATCTGGCAAACGGGTCAATTGGGTCGGGTCATTTCAGGTCTACAAGGGGTCGGGTCATTCTGGGTATGGGTCAACTAGTGATAAGTTATTTATGGATACTAATAAGTTTGCAACAATAAATATTCGGGCTGGGTTAAATCGGTTCGGGTCAATTCGGGTTCGGGTCTAGTTCGGGTGTCGGGTCGGGTCGTTCAGATTCGGAGCAATTTTGTCAGGTCTAAGTTGTTCAACCTTATTCGACCTAAAACTAAAACAAACACAAGATATGAGGAATCAAGTTCCAAACTCATACCACCCGGTTATGATTCCTGATTTCAAACTCATACCCACGCGCGAAACAAACGTTCCCTAAGAAGTTTCTTTCACTACAATAGTCGGCTCAAGGCAATCCTCACGGGAAACCTAGTCGACCTAGTAAGTCCAAAGAATCTGACTTAGGTAACGAATGGGTTTTCTCCGGAAATCCCTAAAGCCATATATGCTCTTTTTTTTTCCAGGTGCAGGTCAAGGGGAACAGAACAAGTTCAAGGACCTCATGTCCGAGGACACAATATCGGATTAAGCTTAGCATAGTCCTAAATCATTCATTAGTCTCTTGTAAACTCATTTTTAACATTGATTACATTTATATCCGAAATAATAATTCTTATTTGTGACGGCGATGCCCGTCGCAAGCTTGCGACGGGCCGAATTCATACCATATTACTTGAATGTGGTACAGGGTAGCAATACAAACAAGATGTCGGTTGATGACAGTAGGGTAGACAATATTAATTTTTTTTTGGATTCCCTAAACAATGTCCGTCCTTCCCTCTTTTTTTTGTGTACTTCACTCCTTTTCTATTCAGATTAATTTTGATTTTAAAATCAAACAACTTTCTCTCTCTCTAATAAGCCTAAAACCTCACAATCTTCATCTCCCTCTTCACAATCTTCATCTCCATGTTCATCCCCCTCTTGTTCATTTTGCCAGTATCCATCACCATGCTACAAATTTTCAATTTTGCATCAAAAATAAAAACACCAACAATTTAACACAATTTGACTCTAAAATCTCTTCTAAAATTGTCAAATACATCCACACAAGAAAAAAAATGAATTAAAAAATGACAGAGGAAACAACTACTTTGACGGTTTTAGAGGAGGAAATTGAAGATGTTGAGAATGAGGTAGAGGAAACGGCTTGAGAGTAATTGATTACTGTGTTGGGGTTTTTTTTATGTAAAAAGCTTGGATCTTTATGTCATTTGTTACTCAAATAAATTTATAACTTTATTGGGTTTTTGTTTGATTTATGTTAAAAAGTTTGAATCTTTTAAATTTTTTGCTACTTTAAGTTGATTACTATGTTGAGTTTTTTTTTATTTAGGTAAAAAGTTTCAATTTTTATGCCATTTTTTACTCAAAATTGATAACTTTATTGGATTTTTGTTTGATTTATGTTAAAAAGTTTGAATCTATTGTGTTTTGATGTGTAGATCTAGGTTGTTTTGGCATAAGTTGATTACTGTGTTTTAATGTTAAAAAGTTTAATACTCTCATGTCTCTTATATGCTCAACCATTTTATTGACATCTACTAACTAAGATGATATATTCTGTACATGTCACTATATATGTCACCATTTGTATGCATATATGTGTTCATTGTAAGAGTTTCTGAAGTCAAATCAAACATCTTGTAAATTAGTTACATTTTCATCTTAAGTTGATAACATTTTTAACACTAACTCACATGTTAGCATATTTATTCAAATGTGTAATCATTAAAGATTTATTCAGTTAGAAACAAATTAAACAAAATGTAATATGGTTACATTTCAGATTAAAATGTAATCATTTTACACAAAATCACTAGTTACCATTTGAGTTCATATAAGTTTTTATTTTAATGTTTCTTTAAAATTAAATCACATATTCTAAAGTGGGAACATATACGTACTAAAAATTATGATAAGAACACATTTCGAGATACACATTTTCTAAAGTGAGAACACATAGTGACTGAAGGTAACATTTTTAAATCAAACTCATG
>JAOWBH010155968.1:0-11716 GCA_028566215.1 Silene coronaria | reverse complement strand
ACAGGTCTCGGGGAGTGCTTTTTCCATCCATCGTCAGATACAAACTTATGTTGAAAAGATCAATCAACTCCAAGCTCTAGCACTGGGTGACTTTAAACGGTACGAAACTCTGAACAATTAACTCTATGCTGACACTTTATCTGTTAAGACTCTGTGCTACCAATATCCTAAGCCCATGACACTCAATGTCAACATGAGCGCTAAATCAACAAACCTGATTGTATGATTGAAAACGCTGAAAAGATCCTTCAAGAGATGAAAGCTCGACGCTAAGTTCTATCCAGTGGTTTGTTAGAACTTCCTACTTCTCTGGGTCAACCAGCTCATTTGATTAAGGCCCAGATTGAAGACAACCAGCAGAGGAGTTCTTCTATCCAAGAGCAACTGACGGCAATGATAGACACATAGAATCTTCGTACTCGATCCCTTATACAAGTGATTACAGCGTTCTTAGCTTTTATTCGTCAAGCTAGGCCTCGTGTTGAGGAATGGTCTTAATCAATCATTGTAAATTCCTCACGTTCTCCCAAAACTCTAGATATTGTTTTTTAATGTTTTCTACATGTATCTCCCAGATAGTTGGGTGATAAAACTTCTCAAATTTTCCACTTATGATTCTATTATGTGACGTCCCATCGATGTATTGTAGATTATATGCATTTCCTGACAAGACCTTGGCGATCTTAAATGGTGCTTCCCATCTTGACGTCCACTTTCCATAAAAGTGTTCCCTTTGAATTTCAGGCAACTTTATTTTCCAAACTAGATCTCCTATTTGGAAAAATTTAGCCTTTACCCGTGCATTATATGTTTTAGCCGTTCGAATCTTATTTTGCATAAGATTATTCAATGTTTGCTCTCTTAAATGATCAACATTTAAATTGGTTATACCCATAGACACATAATACGTGTCAAAATCCAAATAATTTTGATATAAAACTCGAGAAGATTCTACATTGATTTCCGCAGGAATTACTGCGCCATGGCCATAAACTAATTGATACGGAGTATATCATATAGCCCCTCATTTTGAAGTTTTATAAGCCCAAATAGTATGACGCAATTTATCATGCCAATTCCCAGGATTATCAAAAATCATTTTTGAAATCCAAGCTTTAATCAACTTATTAGTCAATTCAGCCTTCCCATTCACTTGATCATAATAAGGCGTAAAATTAAGCAACTTAACATTATACTGTTTGGTGAACGTATTCATCGATGGACCGTTACACACAAGCGCTTGATCTACAGTAATACATGTCCATATTTGTGTAAGACACATAGTGGTTACTTTTGTGATTAAAACAATCGTTCTACCCTTACATACCATTACTTGGTTTATACCATTACTTGGTTTATGCCAGTCATAGGTAATTATAGTCTTAACCTAACTAGATATTTATTTTATATAGATTATAAAATGATCAAAAACAGGTGACCCTAATCAAATCTTACCTCTTCCTCTCTGAAAAGTAAACGTAAACGCATAAAGAGACTAGTGTAAACTAGTATTCTTAAATCATTTGATTATGTATCTTATGGTATATGCATATCTTGTATTCAAGGCAAGATAACTCGTGCCCCTTTTGTGGAAAAATGAGATTGAACTAGTGGGTTATTTAGCCTAATACATGCGGATATGTATGGTCCAATGACAATTTAAGTCAGAGGAATTTAGGTTCTACTTCATTCTTTCACCAATGATCAAAGTGGATATGAAAATATCTACTTAGAGAGGCATTAGAGTGAAATCTTTGAAAAGTTCAAAGAGTTTCAATATAAAATAGAAAACAAATAGATTAAAAGATCAAAGCTCACGATACGATCGTGATGGAGAATCTCTAAGTAATGACTTTGATTATCACCTGATAAACTGTGATATAGTATCACAGAAAGAAGAAACCATACTTTATAATATACGGTTCGGTTCATAATAAGTCATACTAAGCTAATTAACTCAACTTGGGGTTTTACTATTTTTGTCTACTATTTTATTTTCCTAATAAATCAAAGCTAAATAGAAGCATTCAAATACACTAGAAAGGTACCTTATTTGTAAGTTATCCGATGGAAACACATGATCACTACTCCTACAAATAAAAGTCACGAGAACAAAGAGTTTGTGGCTCGTGAAGCTGTCTTTCTATAAAAAGAGTTTTCTAGAAGAAAGAGTAGGAGAAAATTTGAACTTGATGAAGTTCAAGCGCGACAAACTAAGCATATGACGCAGGAAAATGTTTTCTCTTTATCAAAATCAGTAATTGTTCTTTGGAACCTAGGAGGTCAGGTAGAACTTGTCACCTGTCATAGATGATGAATTTGTGTTACTTTTAGAAAGTAACGAACCTGTAACTTACAAAGAGGCTGTTTCTTGTCCCAACTCTATGTAATGGCTTGGAGTCATGCGATCCGAAATGGACTTCATGAACGATTGTCGGGTAGAGTACCAGATAAGTTTACTTGAAGAAGTTGGACTTCTTCAGCATGAAAAGATCTTTAAGCTCAAGATCGGCTTAGATGAACATAAAGATGTTTTCAAAGCTAGACTGGGGGCAAAAGGTTTTCACCAGTTGCAATGCTTTGATCCATTCAAATTATCTTAGTGAATGCTGCATTTCATGATTACGAAATATGGTAGATGGATATCGAATACGCCTTCCTAAGTAGGATTCTGGAAGAGGAAGTGTACACAACACAACCTAAAGGTTTTGTAGATCCTAACAATCCTCAGATAGCATGCAATTTAAGAGTTAGTCTTATATAGACATCAAGAAGTTGGAATCATTGCTTCGATCATGTTATAAAAGTTTTCTCCAAGTGTCGAGAAATTGTGTTATACATGAAGTTTAGTGGGAGTAAGGTGGTTTACTTAGTCTAATATGTGGATGACATATTAATCATTAGGATTGATGAAAGACTTAGGAGAAACACAATACATCTTAGATATCTGGATATATAGAGATAAATCTAAAAGGATATTAGCATTAAGTTAAAAGTCTTATATTGATAAGATTATTGACCGGTTCAATGAAGTTGAACACGTGAAAATTGATTCCATTTACTTCCGCTGCTGGATCAATTACACATATTATGATGTATACTCACCCCTACGTTTTCGTATGCTTTGAGTATGACGAGTCGTTAACAATCGAATTTAGTGAAAGTCACTAAGTTGCCATAAATAACATCCTTATGTACTTGAGAAGGACTAAGGATTTGTTCTAAGTGTTTAGAGGTGATTCGTGTAAGGGGTTACACGAATGCCAATTGAGATTCGTGTAAGGGGTTACACGGATGCCAGTTCCAAACGCATTGGGATGATTCGGAATCCCAATCTGGATATGTCTTTTTTAGGAGTTCTCAGCTGGAAGAGTACCAGGTAGTCAAACATTGCGTATTTTACAACAGAAGCTGAGTATATTGCAACATTTGATGATGCAAAAGGAAATAGCTTGGATTCGTCTGTATTAGATGAACTAGAAGTGGTTCCTGCAGCCGAAGTTCCTATCCCAAGATGGTGTGATGACAGTAGGAGTTATTTTAAGGCTAGGAGTCTATGTCTAGAAATAATTCTAAAAACATACTCAAGTATTTCGTGCAATATGAGATTACATCGAACGAAGGTAAATAGCAATTTATAAGGGCCTTAAATGAATTGAGATGTATACCTGAATTGCATTAGATTATATAATGTGTATGGTGTTGTCGTCAACTCACCAAACACATTTATAAACTCAACAAACTAGCATAGCAAGTAAGTCAACGTCGATCCATTGGACGACGTGTTTTGGGTTCTAAGTCTATCTATCCTAATCATGCAAGTGTCAGAGTTATATGGGTTTGTAGTCTAAACTAGTGGAATGCAATGAATAGCAAAAATAAGAATGTGAACAATCAACGGAAAGTAACTAGGGTATCATGGGTTTATAGGGGCAATCAAAGGAGTCTACACATGTGAGTCTAAATCGGGTCAAGGTTGTAGTCGGACTATGGATCAAGTCTCTCTCAATCTAATGGTTCTACCTAGGTCAAGTCGGGGTAGCGCTCGGGTATGCCAATCCAAACTACCAACATAGCGCAAGGTCTAAAACAACTAAGGCTCTCGATCTTATAGAAGTGTTAAATAAATAGAAAATCATACAAGTTTTCTCAAACAAGCATTTCGTCAAACATCTTATGTGCACTAGTTGAAACCATAACTTTTAATCAATTTATAACTCACTAAGCAGGGATCTACCCTTCAATCATTCCCCCTAATCTCCCACTAACCCTATCTAAAATACTACTCACTAATCATCATGAGAAATACACCAACAACATCAACAATCAAACAATCTAATCTAATCATGATGAAAAGACAAGTAATAAACAAACAAAATGAAAGATGAACAATAAACAAGAGAGAGATTGAGAAATATACCAACTAATACAACAATAACGGAGATGAACATGAATAAAGAGGAATCCTTGAATAGAGGTGAAGATTTGTCACTAATCTTCAAGCATAAACCCAAGAAATTGAAGACTAAACTAATTAATTAACAAGTATTGAAAGATTGATATTGAAAGATAAATGTAATTTGAGGAAAGATTAAAGACTAATCTAAGAGAGTTTCCTAATCTAATCTAAGGAGGTTACTAATATGCATAAAAGGAGATAGATCTAAACTATGAAGGCATAATCAGAACACAACCTAGAATTATTACAAAGTGGGGTATTTACAGTAATACAATTAGGTTAAAACTAGGTTAGGGAAATGATTAGAAGTCGGCGGAGTTGAGCCGTATCTCGGAAGGGATGTGTATCATCTCGGACGGGAAAGACACCATCTCGGACGGGATGAAGGCCAACTCGGGCAGGCTGTCCCTTTGTCGAGGCTTCATCTCGGATGGGCTGTGAGGCATATCGGACGAGATGTTTCACAACTAGCCTTTTTGCTTCTTTCTCCTCATTTGCCCATTTGTATTGACTAAGGCCTTCTTGTCTTTGTTTCCTTTTACGTCTTTGTGCACGAGTCGTCTTTAGGCCATCAAAATGAGCATGAAAGACGGGTTTTACGCCTAAATTGTCTCCTTTCGTACATTTTATAAAAACAAGGTAGAAGTGCGAATAGAAAGGTTTTGGCCATAAAACCGACATAAAATGGACTAAATGCATGCAAAATAAGGCTAGTTATGGGGTATAAAATGCGTAAATTAGAACCACATCAATATTACAACTGAATTATAAACTGATATAACATGTACTAAGGTGTCGACTCAGCGAGGCAACTCTAGACTCATTGTCAACTCGTCATGCACCCCATCTAAGCACAGCAACCAAACAACTACTATTTGAACCTGCTTGTCATACTGCTCCCTATTCAAGCGAAAATCATTTAATGGATCGACACAGGCCACCCCGGAAATAGGTGACAATTTACACAAGACACAACACAGTCTACTATATGCCAACAATGAATAACAACAAGAACAATTCATAACGAATACAGATACTCTGCAATACGTAATCACGATTCATCAAGTCAAATATCAATCTAGGCTTGTAGCCTTATTTACAACCGCGACCACCGTCACGGCCCCCATTGTAACCATGCTCAAGGCACCAACATCTCGCGTCAATCTCAATTATACATTTATCATATCTTCAAGACCACGGCGCTTCAACTCCCCGTGCCTAGCCTACCAGTTCTTCAGGTCCACAACCGCAGCTGTGCCTGGCCTACCAATTCTTCAGGTCCACAACCGCAGCTGTGCCTGGCCTACCAATTCATCAGGTCCACAACCGAAGCTGTGCCTGGCCTACCAATTCTCATAAACAACTCAATACACGACCGTCGCAACATAACAAATTATTCAACAATCCAATCTAAACATCACAGTTGCACCTTTACTACTCAAGGCTCAACGTAATATCAATATAATACCGTCTCAGCATATAAAAATATTTATCGCGACAATAATTTAACAATGCACAACTTGAGTAGGAGAATCCTACCTTTTCAGCAATAACTCCGCGTAAGCAATCAATTATCGATCATTCACAAATCAATCACCTACATAAGATATTTATGTATTATTACTACATAATAAATCAACTAACCATGCCCATGTCCTAGACTCATCATAACTTAGTATTAATATCAACTTAAATAATAAACTCGACTTTTCTTGACTTTCCAACACCTGACAGACTCACTATAAAATGCATAACTAATTCCAGAAAAATCCAATCGATGCAAGGCCAATTGGGTTGGAACCCCAAGACTCTTAACTAAAAATCTTGTCTTAAGAGGTTTTCCTAAATTCCAAACTTATCAAGGATTTCCATACTGATATCCAAAAGCTGACAACCATCACATAAAAAGTAACGATTAATAAAACGAGTTTAAATCACTATTTTTTGGAAATTCCAATTTCTATTGTCATCTAGACTCTTTAAATATTATGTATGAAAAAGTCCTCATACTTATTCAACATCTAAGTTAGGGTTTCGAATTGTTTTCCACACTACAATTAGATTCGAGGACGTTTCAGCTACATGTTCATAAATAAATCAACCAGAACAAACCGTAAGAAATTTTGCTACGAAATTTGACAGACATAAACTAGACTTGGAATAAATCATAGTCTCTTCTCAACATTTTCACAACCAAAAAATTTAAGACAGAGAAAATAATCGAACAACACAATCCAACGAATCTGTAAATTGCTGTAACAATTCTAATCATACTTACACTAATTGATAATGATGATGATGATGATAATGCACGAGTCTTCCTTGATAATATAAAACTCTAAATTACAATAGAGGAATCATAGGATCATACTTACAATTAACAAGATGAATAAGATGAAAATCGTCTCGAATTTCTGTCCCAAGCTACCGTCGCGCCTTCTCTTCTTCTTTTTTCTCCCTTAGGGTTTTGTTTCTTTTCTCTCTATTTTTTGTCAGATGAATGTATCACAGGGTGATAGGAAAAGATTAGAGGAATGGGCCTAGCTCACTCGTGCTACTCGGTCACCGAGCACACACACACATACCCGCTTTTCTAACTTAAATACCGACTCATAACTCAAACGTTCCCAATACTATATATTTACAAAATATAAAATACCATTTAAATAATATAAAATTATGGGGTATTACATCAACACTTGGTCGAGTATTTATCTTACTCGGCTGAGTACCCTGACTCCAGAACTGAACCCAAAATCACATGGAAAGACACTCGGTCGAGTCAATATGACGCTCGACCGAGTACACGCCTCTCGGTCGAGTACCCCATGAACTCGGCCGAGTATTCCCACTCCAGTAGCTGGCAGAATCCAAACTTAAATAACACTCGGTCCAGTGCTAGAAAAACACTCGATCGAGTACGTAATACTCAGTCAAGTTCTCTGCCCCACTCGGTCGAGTCATACTGGATGTTCTCCTTATCCTCCAAAATTCGGCATTAATGCAGTAACATTCTATAATCAAGCCTTATACGCAGCATATAGCTACATTCTAACATGTGAACATCATACTTATGTCATACAATAACACATGAACCCTTACTCCATCAACAATCCCATTACCATCAAGCACATACAAAAACATGTACCATCCACCACTACATATCATGTGACAATAACAATGCATCACTAATCAAAACATAAGCATAGTATTCGCATCCATTCCTACATCTACCCAAGTGACCAGTTAGAGATTGAAAAGGCAATGTACGATCTCGAAACATCTCCCAAATCTTTGTGGTAGCTCTTAGCAATCTCTACCCGGGTTCATTTTAATAGACACCCTATGTTCATTGGTTTAATGTTCTAAAATCGTCCCCCTGATACCACTTTGGAACACCCCCACTTACCAAGGAGCCTTTAACAAGGCCTTCCCTAGCAAACACGGGTGCTACCATCTCGGTTACCCGAGGTAGTACATATCAAATTGACCATAAAATAACATTTATTAATAATAGCAAAGTTTAACCGATTACAAATCCAAAAAAATCCAATACAACTCAAATCCAAAAAAATGTAAAATAAAACAATGATCTAAAATTTAATGGAAGCTACTCAAAGACTTAGCAAGTGATCCCCATTCACGTCCGCAGCAACGCAATCAATGATCACCTGTAAAAGCCACTGCTCACTATCCGCCGACAATATCTCCTGCATCACAATAGAACACAAAAGAGACAACAACAAACAAAAGCCACTAAGGTCAGTATACTTTCCATAAACAACAAATCATCATAGTGAAATACAAAACTATCAACTTATCTCTACCGTCTTCAAACTCTGAGAGCCAATAACTTGGATTACCCATCGCAATGGGTAATTCGCTCCAGCAGGTGGGAGACCGCAACCTAGCCACCAAAATCCCCGATCATCGCAAAGAGCGAACCCAAATCATTAATGGGCACATCCCCCTTGTAACGGGAGCCAAAAGGGGTAATACATGGGGGTGATGACCATCTCCCGACAATGACTTCACAATAACAATCAACCAGAACTGTATACCATGAACATCATCATCAATATAACATTGCAACATCATAATCACATCATGATCATAAAACAGCGATAGTAACTAAGCAGGAAAACCCTACCTCGATAGCGATCCAATCAAAAACACAATCAATGGCTAAAAGTGCTCCTATACGAAGTCATTACAACGCGAAAGGTGTGAAAGGAGGTGACCTCGACGATCGACAACGCTAAATCCTTGCTTAAGTGATTAGAGTGATTAGAGAGAGGATTATGAAACTAATTAGGGTTCTGAAATGATTTGACGACGAATGAAATGATTTATATTAACCCCTTAATCACCCTAATCAAACCACTCGGAATACGCTAAACAGACCGGCACTCGGTCGAGTACAAACAGTACTCGGCCGAGTGCAGCCTACTAGGTCGAGTACCCCAAGTACTCGGCCGAGTAAACACACTTTAGTAGCTAACCAGCCCTTAAAAACCCCATACTTGGTCGAGTACAACCTACTCTACCGAGTATTTTAGACCATAAATACGGAGTATTACAGTCAGCGAGCTCCATGCAGTCCCCCTTGACGCGACACAGCTGACCAGTGTCCAGTCGTCGCAACTTCGTGGCGTCGGCCAACTACACCTTCAAATCCGCCACTTTCGCCCTCAGGTCAGCCCGTTGTTTTTGTAGGTCGACACAGGTGGCGGCCAATTCCTGGGTCTTGGAGCTGGTAGCCAAGTTTTCAGTTTGGGCCCTCCTGATCACCTTCCTGGCGTTAAGAGCAGATTGCAACGTCTGAAAGATGAGAAGGTGGGTGAGTCGAAGAACATGGGCAGCCATCAGGAAGAAAGGAAGAAATAAAGCAAGCAGAGAAAACACTTTCTATGAAAGCATTAGCCACATCGGCAACAACCGCATGCTCAGGTTCCAGCTTACCATACTCCTCAGCATATGCCGGGAACAGAAGCTGATCCATAGTAGGCTAGTAGGGAACTAGCTAAGGATTGTCATATCCCTCGATAAAATATAAGGTGAAGCCGCCTTCACTGGCAGATGGGCTAGATGGAGGAGTTGGTGGATGGCGCGATAAAGGTGTCGCCTTAACAGGTTGGGTAGAAGAGCGAGCTGCAGCATGAGAACTGGAGGTAGAAGGGTTATCCCGAGTAACATATTTAGGGGCCCTCCTCTTAGCAGCGGAGGGAGTAGCATGACTCCCAGAAGCCCTCTTCTTTGCACTTTGAAGAAGAGCCTCAAAAGGATCAACATTGGCGTTTCCTAAAAATAGAAAAAGAAGAAGAAAGAAAAGATTACGGACGTCAGGATACACTATGACTCAAATGAGTGCTACCAAACACGACGTCTCTAGTTCAATGACCCACGACAGTAGGGCACCTGCCCAAGAAAGAGGCATATGAATATAGGCTTACCAGAAGACATTGTTCGTGATGATTGTTGGTAGCTGAGAGCAGGAGAAAAACCAGGTACCAAGTCAGGATATTTTCTACCTTCAGCAAGAATCCAGTACAACTTTTTAACGGATGTAGCCGCGTCTTCAGACGCCACCGGGTTGTGGGGCTCTGCACACAATCGAAAGGTAAGGTGGTAAAAGAAGTAAGAAGATAAAAAAACGCAAATAGAGTGTCTTACTCTTTGTCAGGATCCAAGTCTCAAAGATAATTTGTTGGAACTTTAATGGAGTCCACTTTGACATAAAAGAAATCTTGAAACCATTTTTCATCTTTCGAATTAGACGTCAACTTCAGAAATTCCTCAGAACCTTCCCGGGCCCTGAAGGTGTATTGAGCCCTGCCGAGAGAACGGACCTCGAACTTGTGGGCCAAGTCCTCAAGTCCAATATCCACACCCATCGACTTGTTTATGGCCAGGAGGAGAGGAGTACTCTCCAGGCATAGGGAGAGATCTGATCCATGGGGAGGCGGTTCAAGGAAAGGAAGTCTTTAACTATCTCAGGAAAAGGGGAATCGAAAGTCGTACTTAAACGGGTACAGATACATGCACACCCAACCCAGTCTATCTCTGTCAACCTTCTGATCAAGAGTATGGATATGGATCACCACATCTTCACCCAGGCCCAGGCATTCTTTGATCATCGGAATGTCGTCCAAAGAAAGCACAAAATCACAGGTATGAGGATGATTCAAAAGATTTTGAGACAGAAAATACTCGTCAGGTTCAAGGTTGATTGGTTGGGATAGGAAGAAGCTTATTGAGTTTTTCCCATGGTTATACGTGCTGAAAATCAAATTAGATGAAAAGTTGGGTTACCTGAGTTTGGAGAACGAAAATCCGGCAAAGTGTAGCAGCGGCTAGAAGACGAAGAGGTTGTGAGAGGCGAAGAGTTTTTCAAGTTTGAGAGTTTTGAAATATAGGAGAAAGAGAGAAAGGATATTAGGCGGTTGAGGGTATAAGTAGGAGAGAGGAATGGGGAGTGGGGGCAATAAATTAGGAAAGTGGGATATGAAGTTAATAAAGCGCGCAAGAGAAGCTAATGGAAGACTACGCAAATTTGATCAGAAAAGTTCCTGCTCGTCAGTCTGGAGCGTGTCTCGCATGAAATTAGGGGCAAACTATTTGAGCCCTAATTCTCACATTGGGCCAACACGAGATTATTGGGCTGAAGGTTTAACATGTTCGCTGAACAATTAGGAGAAGAGACCACGGGTCACAGGTAGCAGACTAAGGGGAGCTGAATAAAAGCCCATCAAATGAACAAAAGACAGCCATGGAGAATAAGTCATTAAACCCTATTAGGGTTTAGTTCTATATAAGACGGAGGAAGATGAGGAAGAAAGCAACCACATTCATAAACTCACACAAGGAATATACTAGCGAAATAGCCGTTTAAGCTCTCATTGTACTCGTGATTAATCCTTAATTTTTCTAGTGAACGTCTTGAAAGGGTACCATCCTCTTCCCGCGGTTTTTCTCACGTTGGGTTTTTCGCGTCACCAATCCTTTGTGTAATACTCGGTATTAGTGAGAGGATTAAGATATGTTAACTGGGATTAGTGAGTGGACCATTAAACTTAATAAGAACCTTATCGACCTCGTATGAGAGTAGATTGACCAACCGAGTAAGGCGAGGTGGACCAAGTAAGAGTCTGGGAGGGACCGAGTTGAGTGCACTCGGCCGAGTATAAATGTACTCGACCAAGTGAGTGCACTCGTTCAAGTGACTCGGTCACTCGGCCGAGTGGCACTGTGTCAGAC
>JAOWBH010155947.1:0-11717 GCA_028566215.1 Silene coronaria | reverse complement strand
ATAAATAACTAACTAATTTAATTACGTAAATACTTAATTATAATTCCTCCTGAAAATAATTATAACTTTTATATATTGTTATTAATTATCATAATTTAACTTACTAATATTGCGATACGATTTAATTACAAAAAACCCGACTCGATGCCTTCATTAAGCAACGACCCACAACAACGAACAACACACCAACGAACCCATGTCAATACCGAGTGTTCCCCCCCATAACCCCCTCCATGGCGGCAGCAGACCCTCTACCACCTCACAACCACCAGTCCACGCACCACAGGCGACCACCCAAAATCCCTGTACCACCACCAGGCCGGCCAGAAGTCGGCGACCCCAAACAACCCCAAAGACGGACGCCTTCCTGACACCTACCCCTAAACACCCCTACCGAGTATCCTACAACCACCACGACACTGTACCACCATCACCACGACGATCCTGGCACAACCACCACCATCACTGACCCAAAACACGACCCAATAACCCATGAATCAGCTCAGAAACCACACACCCTAAACCCCTATGTTAAAACGCGACTTTTGTCAAACCACCTGCAATAACCGCCATAAATGCCACCTTAGCCACCACCACTATGCCCTATAGTGGTCGATTCCACCCATCCATCAACACTAACCCTGGTCCAACCTAAACCCGAGTCACAAGGTGTCTCAAAAATAGACGGGTACAACCAACAAAGTAACCCGGTTCAAACTGACGCTAGGGCGAGCCAACGACGGTCAAACAGCCACCACCCACATCGGTCAAGGTCCGGTCACGGTCAGAGTCACGGTGGGCAATGGTCTGACGGTCATTGCTCGGTCTACGGTGTTCAATGATTGATTAAGTTGTAATAAAGATAAGTTATGTAATTTATAAAACGCTTTTATGAAATTTTCTTTTAGCTTTGAAACGGAATTTAATATGAGATTCAAATCTGGTTTCTCCCTTCAATTTCTCTCTTTCTCAGTTTTGTAATTATTGTGAAACAGCGAAAAGTGATTATAATTGCCCTATGATTGGTATTTATAGTCATGAAAGATAGTATAGGAATATTCTAGAAAGGCTAGATATTTAGTACTCACATTATTATATTATTCTCATATTATTATATTATTATTATACTATACTATTATTATATTATTCTCTACCAATTCACACATCCATATGAAATTTTCTATTCAACCATTTTATTTATTATTTCCGATTCACAAATAAATTGCGTAGATTATAATTAATGAAATACGATTTAATAAAACAATATAATTTAATAACATACTATTCAATATTAATCCTTAAAAATACGGAGTATTACATGTGGTGCATCTCTAACTCGTAGTGCGGCCCCAAATCTCCTAAACGTCACTATAACCTGTCCAATCATCTGCCCCCTAAATGATCGAAACCATCATATGGATCACAGTAGGGCATCCGAAAATAGGTGAGAACACACAACCACACAAACGCTAGTTTCAATAATACAAGGTATGGATGATAACGTGAAAGGGATATGTAACGTAATTTTAATATACAACTAGAGATGCATCACAATGATCATACCTCTACTCCAACATCTCCAAAACCGATGTCAGGGACGCACCCACGACACTCACAACTCGTTGACGGTACCGCAACACCGTTCACCCCCACTACCAAGACCACAGTCCGAAACAAGTACCGGGACGCACCCAAGTACGGGCCCGGGCACTAACCGAACCCCTACCCGACGTTACGGCTCACCGTTAGTTTCTCCGTACTCAAGCCATTAATGTGCACATCCCTATTAGGGGTGAGAATCCCCAATAGGCGACCTAAGCGTAAGACGGTCTCCCAACCGTCTTACGTTTCCTCAACAACCACAATACCAACCATCCCCAACCTCCATCATCAACATACAAAGATGCACAATATACATTAATAATGCAATCATATATAATTCGTTTTATGTGTCATCAATCTCATATCATAATGCCTCATTTTTCACAATATGTCACCAACAATGAATATCCAACATTTCCTCATAATCCATTTATGCATTTATCATGATATCAAATTACAATACTCATATTCATGTTATAATGCACCCAACATCCCAATTAACCCTTTTTAACACTTCAACAATTCTTAAACATGTTATAATGCAACTAAAATGGTCATGAGAGATTAACTATGCATAACATCGACATATACATATTAATTATTGAAACCAAGTAGGATTAGCCTATCTTTAAACATACTCCAACAAGCTCATCGCATCCAGCCCGATTTCGTCTCATAAAACTGTCTCATCCTACAATAATTATATAATAACTATCATAATCCACTCTATACTATTACACTAACCAACCCCTTTTTAATGCTTTCCAATTACTCATTAAACTAATTAAAATCACTAATTACCGAATTATATAAAAACTCCCAAAAGTTAGTGTTAAGAGAAATTGTAAATCTAACTTATTACAATGGTGAATGGATGATGAATAAGGTGGAAGAATCTCCAATCAAAGCTTAGAATCCATGAAATATGTTTAGGAGGGTTTTAGAGAGAAAGGAGAGTGTTTAGAGAGTAAGGGAAGAAGATAAGAAATGAAAAGATAAGATAGAAATCTGAAATAAAAAATGTCCGACACAACGCCAATCGGCTGAGTGCACTCACTCGGTCGAGTACACTTATACTCGGTCGAGTGTACTCTACTCGCTCCCTCCTAGACTCTTACTCGGTCCACTAAAATACACTCGGTTGGTCGATCTATTCTAATACGAGGTCGATAAGGTTCTTATTACGTCTAATGGTCCACTCACTAATCCCTGTTAACACATCTTAATCCTCTCACTAATACCGAGTATTACACATGACGTCTTCTTTCCGACGATATCCTTCATAGGCAACGCAACTATATTGGATTACCCGCATTCTAAATTACGAATCATTCTCTGTATGTGAAGATGTATTAGGGACTTCTAGTTCATCATCCAAGGCTTCGTCCCTCGCTTGTACCAAAAAACAACAATAAAAAAAAAAAAAAAAAAAAAGACATTCATCATTAAAACTTAAAAGCATTAAAACCAACATTGACGATCAAAGAAGTCGTCATGGTGACAAAACAATGTTGTTTAATTAGGTAAGCTAGTGGCCTTTTTGTGGCATGCATAATACGTGTACATATCTACACTATATGTAGTAGTGGATCAAAAGCTTCGCTCCACTTAAGTAGTGTATGGCACAAAGGATATGTTAACTCCACTCAAGTATTTGATGGGACCAAAATAAATGTTTATTTGACTTATCTTCTTGCCTTCAAAAATTTGAAAAGTAGGTTACGTTTCGTGGAGTTCTCCACCAACTACATGTTTTACCTACCACTACCATGTTCCAGCATCACACACATGACACATATATGATATACCGTATATATAACTAATAGTATTTATCACTTCGTTCTTACTTGCTTTCTAACGCAACTACTTAGACATTATTATTTGTATTACTTGAATAATTATGGGTTCTTCACCATGTTCATCGTACTCCGATCCTGACCTCTTTGAGGCCATTACTTTTGACACCAAAGAAATGAGAGCTCTTGTTGATATGCACAATGTCGAAGACCGTGATCGACTCTTTGAATTGATCACCCAAACTAGTGTGTTTAATCCTACCAAGTTAGGGAGTAAGGTGTTTGTATCCCCTGACTATGATCAACCAATGAAACAACAAAGATTTCTGACAATGAAGCGACTTCAATACTTGGTTGACCACGGTGTTTTCAAAGGGTGGATAACTGAGAAAGGTGCCGAAATTGAGCTTAAAAGGATGGCTTTGAATGATGTTGTTTCGGTTTATGATCATTCTCTTGCGGTTGTAATGGGCGCTCATTACTTTTTGTGGTAAGTTGCTGCTTATGTTTCCTATTACTGTTCATGATTTGTTTTTCTGAGTCTTCCTTATATTAGTCAGTCACGAAGCACACACAATATTAAAGACAAGAATCAGGATAATTACCGGCACACAGTATTTACGAGGTTCACCAGATTAACTCATAGTCTCCCTTATTTTCTTACGGAGTATATGTATTGTTTTGGAAAAAGCTTAGAGTCTCTCTGTTTTTATGTGAATGAAAGATCACTCCTTGAGGAGGCAATCAATTTTCTAACGATTAACTAGTTTAGATCATTGGATATTGGGTTTGAAGTCCCGTCAGCTTAAAATTTGCCTTTGCGGGCTTGCTGTACAGCGAATGAAGGCACCCAATCTTAATCGCAAAATGTACAATTACGTAACTAGTATCTTGTGATTAATGATATTATACAGACTACATTGCATACTTATGAAACCATTAGATTGTATATCAATCCATATCTTTAGGATTACGATCGTAAGGAATATCTTTTTGATTGCATGCCATAATTGTTTGGTATCCAAATATGGAAGTGTATGTAGACGAAGTATACGTCGAGTAAGTAGTGTAGGTGACCAAAGGAGTTGTTTGTTCAACTTATATTGGCTTTGAAATTTTGATTTAGGTGGAGTTTCCCACCAACTACATATCCCACCTACTTCCAACAATCAACTATATAAAATCGACTAATTCGCTTCCGATTTCATCACATTCATCATAACTCTCAAGTACTATTTGTCTTCAGTTATGACTACCACTTACTCTGATCACCTCCTCACCACTTTTGACACCAAAGAAATGAGAACGCTTGTTGATATGCACAATGTCGACCACCGTGATTTTCTCTTTGATTTGATCACACGAACTTGTGTGTTTAATCCTAAGAAGATAGGGAGTAAGGTGTATGCATCCCCTGACTACGATCAGTCAATGGAACAACAAAGAACAGCGAATTTGAAGCGCCTTCAGTATTTGGTTGATCATGGAGTTTTCAAAGGCTGGTTTACTGACAGAGGAGCTGAGATTGAGCTTAAAAAAATGGCTTTGAATGATGTTCTTTCGATTTATGATCACTCCCTTTCTATTGTCATGGGTGCTCATTACTTCTTGTGGTGGGTCTACTCATTTTTATTCAATTTCACATTTTGTCTTCGAAAGGAAGGAGTAATCCTTTTTTTAATTTTATTTAAAGTTCTATTGTGCGCTCATGTCCTTTTCTCCCATTATTTTGACGGGTTGAGTTTTGGGTCATTATCGAGTCATGTTATCTATCAGTTCTCTTGAGAGTAATATTACCAAGGATAACAGGCCATCTTATAAGCAGAAATTGATTCATTGAAATGCAGGGGTGGTGCAATTCAGTTTTTGGGCACAAAGCGTCATCATGACAAATGGCTGAAAGTTACCGAGGACTATGCTATCAAAGGCTGTTTTGCGATGACTGAGCTGGGCCATGGGAGTAATGTAAGTACATGCTGTGTGTAAACTTATGAGAAATGCTCTCACTCTAATTTACTGTGCGAGTGTATGACTCTTACAAGAGGCTAGATATTAAACTTTTTGGTGATTCTGTCTTTTCCTGATATTAGGTCAGAGGGATTGAGACAACTGCGACATATGATCCTAATACCGAAGGGTTTATCATAAACACGCCATGTGAATCAGCTCAGAAGTACTGGATTGGAGGAGCAGCTAATGTATAAAACATTTATGGTATCTGTCATTTTTGTTTTCCCTGCTGATTTATGTATTATATTTATTTACCTTTGGTTGTTCAACTGTTTCCATAGAATGCAACTCACACTATCGTTTTCTCACAACTCAATATCAACGAGAAAGATCAAGGAGTCCATGCATTTATAGCGCAAATCAGGGATGAAAATGGCAACATCTGTCCAAATGTACGCATCGCTGACTGTGGACATAAGATTGGACTCAATGGTGTTGACAATGGCCGAATATGGTAACTAATGATTCTTATTTCTACTGTACTAGGCTTGCTTTCATTTGATTTAACTTTGCGTAAATAAATTATTTTTTCCTTATTTATGGTAGGTTTGATAATCTTCGCATCCCTAGAGAAAATCTGCTGAATTCCGTTGCTGATGTTTCTCAGGATGGCCTTTATCTCAGCGCCATAGAAAATCCAGATCAGGTTTTGTTTTTGCTATCAAACTATATTATTCGCCTTTTATTGGTGTAAAATAAGCCTTAAGGGTAATTTTGATTTTCTCGCGTTCAAACCCCTGTCATAAGTACCACCCTTTTTTCATTTCACTGCATAAGCTAGGTGACGATGTTATATATATTTATTCAATTAATAAATTTTTATTACATATTTTCCGAACATTTTTGAAATTTTGGTTATCTACAAATATTAGATTTAGTGAAGTTCTGCCTAATTTTTTTCACTGGGACTATTTTTCCCTCAGAGATTTGCTGCTTTCCTTGCACCACTGACGTCAGGGCGTATCAACATTGCAGTCAGTGCTCTTTACATAGCAAAGGTAACTTTTGCAGTGCAAGTCGTTATCACACTCAAAACGTTAAAACTCCTGTCACACACTAAATGTGCATTTGTATCTGGTGTCCAAATTACAGGTGGGTTTAGCTACTGCTACAAGATATTCATTGTCAAGACGAGCTTTCGCTCTCTTGCCCAAAGAACCTGAAGTTTTACTGCTTGACTACCCAAGCCATCAGCGCAGGCTCTTGCCTCTCATTGCAAAGACGTAAGCAATTTACTCCTTTCTAGCATTTTCTGGTTCACTTGCTTTTCTGATTGCATTTTACGGGGAACATGGCACATGGGACTAGCTATTTGGTTCTCTAAATCTGTAATAGACAATTACAGAGAGATGCTTGTGTTGATCTACTGCAACATTGACTCCAACAACATTACCCTAGTACCTTAAAGAGTTTTGCTGTCCAAATTAGTTGATGCATTTTTGTTTGCATTGCAGGTACGCAATGAGTTTTGCTGTTAACTATTTGAAATCAATATATGTGAAACGGACACCTGAAACCAGTAAAACTATCCATGTCGTTTCTAGCGCCCTTAAAGCAACACTAACTTGGCATAACATGCGCACTCTTCAGGTCAGCTGCCTTAATGAAGTCAGAAGTTTAGCTTCTAGCATTTTCATCCCAAACTAATTAGTTCTTAAATCATGTATTGACTAGGAGTGTCGTGAAGCCTGCGGTGGGCAAGGTGTTAAGACTGAAAATCGCATAGGTCATTTAAAAGGCGAGTTTGATGTTCAGTTAACTTTCGAGGGGGACAATAATATACTCATGCAGCAGGTAGTATTTTGTTGCTTCTATTTATCTAACAAAAGGCATTATTTCTTAATATCTTTTGAACAGGAGCAAATGTTTTTACGTATGTGCAGGTGAGCAAGGCTCTATTTGGGATAAGTATGGCATCTCAAAAACTCAAAAAGCCCTTTAAAGGATTGTGGCTGGAGCACATGAACAGTCCTAGTCCTGTAATTCCGTCACAAGCGACAAGTTCGGATATAAGAAGCTGCCAGTTTCAGGTACTTGATCTAACATCATAATTAAGTATCCCCCCTTTGATAATGACACTATCTCCTGTTCTTATTTAGACTGATATATTTTGCCTGAGGGAGAGAGATCTTCTGGATCGCTTCGTACAAGAAGTTTCAGCACATCTAAAACATGGGAGAAGTAAGGAGTATGCTTTTGTTTTGGTGAGTACTGCTATCTTATTATCGATATTATACTTTGACCGTTAAATCTCTCCGATATTTTTACAGGTGCATTCTCAGATTTGGTACATGTAATTTAGGGAAACTATTATATTCATATTACTTAAAGTTGGCTATCGTACATGAGGAAATAACAGTCGAAGTAGACTACAAAGATCAATAAGTGACAATATAAATTGTGATGAACGGTACATGTAATTTAGGGAAACTATTATATTCATATTACTTAAAGTTGGCTATCGTACCTGATGAAATAACAGTCGAAGTAGACTACAAAGATCAATAAGTGACAATATAAATTGTGATGAACGAATAAAATAAACTAATTGAATTCCTCTTAAGAGGGTACAAAGTTGTAACCTTGTGAACAATGTTGCAACCTGCAAAAATATTTGAATCTGTTGCATGAAGCTAAGGAATACAAATGATGTGTTTCGAGTTTTGGACATAGCATGAACAGTTGTGCTCCAGTCTGAAAAAAAAGGGCTCAATATTATCAGTTTTATAAGAGTGATAAACTATCAACCGAACCATGTTTGCATATATGCTTATTCATTTGTTCTACTTCTAGAGTTGTCGGAAGACCGAACATATCTAAAGAAAAGCCTTGTTATTTTGCTTATCAGAGTTATCAGCTTGCTGAAGATTTGGCAAGAGCTTTTGCTGATAAGGCAATTCTGCTTACTTTTATAGAGGCTGAAGCTAATCTTGCTACTGGACCCCTGAAAGTAAGGAGGATATACTCTAATTTGACTTCTTCTTCTATTGTATTATGTTTTCTCTTTTATCTTTTGGGAATTATTACTCTGTTGCTCTCATAAAATAGTTTAGATATCAAATCACAAACATTTGTTTTCCACCTCAAGACTAATATGAAACGTTCAAATTCAATTGCAGGATGTCTTAGCCTTACTGCGAACAATGTATGCATTGATAATCTTGGAAGAAGATGTATCATTCCTTCGATATGGATACTTGTCTGTTGAAAATGCGGCCACAGTGAGGCAAGAAGTGATTAAGCTCTGCAGTGAACTGCGGCCGCATGCTCTATCGCTGGTTGCTTCTTTCGGCATTCCGGACTCTTTCCTGAGCCCCCTAGCATTTGACTGGGTTGATGCAAATTCATGGTCCTCGGTTCAACAGTAATTGAGCTTTTTGTGTAGAGAGTCTGCTTTTTTTTTTTTTTTTTTTCTTAGTTAGGCCTTTCCTCTTTGTCATCTGTGTATCAAGTATAGCTGTAGTTCTGTGTATCAGGCTGTTGAGAAACTGTGCCTCCTTAAAGGAAAAATAAAATAAAATAAAAGGTAATCTATGTTACAGTATTTTTTGAACTACCTGGATCTTGCCTCTAGATTAGATTTAGCATATCGTTTGGGGCGCCCGTGAACAGCGTTTCCACTGGTATGTAGAAGGAGCATTTGGTTATCGAAATACATTTTCGCAAAACATTTTTTACTCATTGTAGTACGTTTTGTTCACGTCTACCTTTTCATCAAATAAACCAACGTTTTCGATTATGGATGATAATTTACGTATTGAACAACTAAGTTTGCTAATTGTTTTACTATTAATGAAGTTTTTATTTTTTTTATTTCTTTTAATAAGAAAAGGAAACTAGGTTGAAATCAACCTATAACATCCTTGCGGATGAGAGCGATAAAAAAAGTCGAAACTTTTAATTTACCAAGAATAAATCATAATATAACTAAGAAAAATGAAGTGCAAAGAGAAAACATTCAATAAGAAAGTCAGAAACATCCAAACCCCATGAGTAAAACAAAAACCAAAAAAACCAATTTCAAGAACATGGACAACAAACAAACCCAAATATCAGGACTTACAAAAATCCAGGAAAGATATATGACGGAAATTTAGCACTTCGTAAAGACAAATCAAAAAAAGTAAAGAAGGGAAATAAATTTTAGATCGATGGAATAGTTGCTTAGAAAAGAAGATTTATGGTATCAGTTCCTTCCAAAGTTAAATTTGTTTTGCTAAAATCAAAACATGATATGAAGACTAAGAAAAATTTCTATTTTAAATTTTGAATTAAACCTTAATTCTTAAAGATCTATGACAAAAAGTTCTCATAGGCTAAAATGGAGAACAATTGATATCAAATCTTAGAGTAGGTAAAATTCAAGAAAAGTGATGGAAGAAATTTCTAATAAAAGAGATGAAGAAAAGTTGGGGAAGAAGCCAAGAAGGGGCTTCAACACCATTTTCAAATTCTGAGATTTTTTTGCTTTTTGAGAGGGTTTTCTCTCTCTATGGTTTTAGAGAGAGGGCTCTTTCTCATACTGGTGACGGTTGGTTTGGTTTACTATTAATGAAATTAATCACTCACTTTTGATTCTTTTTTTATAATTAATTTGATTTTTTTGTAAAAATTAAATTAGTGTTTGTTTTAATTAATAGTGGAAGGATGGTTGTTGTTGGTGGCGCCTGACGCGTCGCCGTAAAGAGCGAAGGGCGTCGCCGCCGAGAAGGGCGGGATATAGAGTTTCTGGTAGTCGGAGCGGCTGTGGGGGCAGGGGTAGGGGCGAGAGATAGAGGGAAGGAAAGGAAGGGAGGGGAAACAGTGGTAGAAGTACACTAGCCTAGGTGACCGACAATCGACGAGGGGACACGCCTGGAATGCCGGCGGTAAGTCTATTTGTTTGGTCAGTGGCTGGCGGTGGACATGAAGAGGTGGGCAAAGATTGAAAGGTGGTGATGATGAAGGTGCTGAATGGAATGTGGTGGGAGAAGGGCGCACGGTTGGTGGATATTGGTGGAAAAATGTGATGGTCGAAGTCGGGGCGGACAATCGATAGTTAGAGAGGGAATGGTCAAGGGAGAGGGAAGGGTGAAGGCGGTGGTATTGGTGGGAGAATGTGATGGTCCTAGTCGAGGCATTGTTTTTAGTTTATTTTTTCTTATTTAAATCAATGTAGTACATTATAATCTATGAGAGAGAATGAGAGAGATGAGAGGAAAGAGAACGAGGGAAAGTGAAATGACAAGGGTAAATTAGTCAAAAGCGTACAGATAATGAGTAAAATATGTATTGCAAAAGTCAATACCCGACTATATATGTTTTGCTCATGATTCAGGGTAATTTAATAACTTACGAGTAGATCGTGGTAGCCTGGTTTAACTTTTAAATTTTTATACATAAGATAATAAAAAGAGTCTATTATCGATTATTCTTGCCAACACTCCACTTTTTTCACTTACTTACACGTCAATTTTTTTTAATAAATTACATCCATATTATTTGCTCAGGTGAAAAAATTTGTAAAACGACTATTTTGCCTATGCTATTTTTCATTTATTTGACCCAAATCATCCTTTTAACCTAAGCTTTCCCCTAAATTACCCCCCTCAAAATTTCCTTAAAATTCTAACCTAATTTCTTGTTGATTGAAGGTTCCTAAATTGAAAAATTATTCATTAATCACCTAATTAGCGACAACCGTAAAAAAAATTAAACAAACAAGTGCAAAATTAAACAAATTGCACACAATAAAAGAAAAAAAAATGTGAAATAACTTACTTTGATTATGAGCTCTTGAAATCAAATTTTGGGATAGAATTTATAGAGAAAAATGAGATTGAATCAAAATATGTTGGATTTAGAGCTGATCAAATGGCCCAAGCTCATAAGCCCGACCCGACCCGGCCCGCTTTTTTGAAGGGCTTAGGCCTTTTATTTTGGCCCAAAAAAGCCTATGGGCTAGCCCAAAAAGGCCCATTGTACTTTTGGGCCGGGTTTGGGCCAAACATTTGGCCCAAATTTTGGCCCAGCCCAACCCATATTAATTAATTAGGAAATATTTTTTGTTATAAAGTTTGTTGAATTAACGTTAATGTTATAAATAATTCTTTAAAAATTTATGCATATAATTATTGAGATTTAAAAGTGATGTTTACCAACATAAATCATATCTACTAGACATGATTAACCATTCTAATGTTTCGATGATTGTCTTAATTATATTTTTAAAGATTATTTAGATGCACTTCATCATATTTTGTACTAAGTGCGTTTTTAAAGCACGAGATGGAGGTATTATGTCACTTATCTCGTTCGGTAAGTCGTAAA
>JAOWBH010155936.1:0-11722 GCA_028566215.1 Silene coronaria | reverse complement strand
TGTATGCTTTTAAATCACCAGAATTACTGAATTACATTGGCTCAACAATTACCTTGGATCTTCTGAGGTCTGACACTCTTTAGAGGAATACATTATTACAAAACTCCTCTACACCACTTTCACATTTGTTGCATGGGGGTCTCTAACTGGGAAAGGCACAAATAAACAGAAAGAGGTGGTTGTTGGTATTATGAACAATTGATGATTTGGGGATGAATGATTTGAATGAGTAAAGTAGGAGGGCGTGGGTTGGGTGAGTGTAATTAATAAGGGTAGTTTAGGTAGTTTAGTTAAGTTAAAGTCGGAATGTCGTAATTAGTTCGACTTTTATAAAAATCGTCATCGTAATTCAGTTTGGGTGTTAATTTTTGAATTAATAAAGAATCAAGGTGGTTATTACAAAAAATAGACATATAAGGGAGTTATTTGTAAAAAATGAAACATATAAGGGGGTTATTTACAAAAAAACCTTTTTTTATGTTAGTGATGTCGTACGCACACATCAACAACGGAACTATGAACTTGGTTGAGGCTCCAACAGCTGTTATTGGCGCTGCCAATAGTTTTTGTTAACTAACTTCATCTGGCATTGGTGTTTTATGAATTGCGATTGCTGGTTTAGTGAGTTCAATCTTATTATTGAGGTTACTAATTAATTTTGATGTTCATACATTGAGTTTGGATATACCTTGGCTCTAATTTGATGATTTGTTTATTTCTTGATATTATGAGAAGCATTAACACTAAACAGTTTATTAAGACGTTTTGTTTCCCTTTCTACCTGTAAGATGTTAGTTCTATGCTCGATATTATTCTACGCTCGATATTATTGTCATTATTATCCTACATGTTATTACTACTAATAATCTTAATGGTTTTATTGTTACAGATGTTGATGATGATGATTAGGATAGCGATGATGGTGTTATGCTGCTGATGATGAAAGTTGACGGTTGTTGTTAAAACAGATTATTGCTGAATTCTTCTTTGTAGGTAGTTATTTCTCATTTTCTACCTTAATTTAGGTGCGTAATTAATTTATATATGACCCCTCCAATTTATCTCATTGTTGCTTTTTAATTGGAACTACTTATTTGAGCGTGCTTTAAACTAAAGATAACCTATTCTAATAAACCAAAGATACCAGCTTTCTCATTTTCTACCTTTCCCTTAATTGCTTTTTAAATTTTAATTGGAACTACAGATTTTTATCAACTATTTAAGCATGTTGCATTATTTTAATTCAGTGTTTTAATTCGGTCATGAGTTGTCTTTGTACCATCTCGCCAGATAATAAATTTCAACATTTATTTTCCAAAGAATAGTAGAGGAGCGTCGGTAGAGCAGTGGGGATGGCAAGGGGTGTTGGTCCTCAAAGTAGTCACAAGTTTTGGTAAAATACACCATCTCTTTCAAGTTTTTGTTTGTTAAAAAAAATTACGAGGGTTTGTGATACCTGCTTTGTAGTAGTTCATACTTTCACAGTTTCACTTGTAGGGTTTGTTTCACTTGGCGAGTATTTGTAACTTATTCGCTAAATTTCCATTTTGGCAGATGGTACAACAAATTATGCTCATGGTTATCCCAGATTCGCAATTTCTGTGGGTGTTCTGTTCCGTGGAAGACCAGTTATTGCTGCTATGGTAAATTATTTCGTTCCCTAATATTTACTTTGGTAAGTTTAGCATGGATGAGCCATGATAAATTAATTTCATAGTTGACCTGGGAAGAGTTGTTCTAAAGATGAACATCTTAGAATCTAATGTATTTCATTAGTACGTTTGCAACAATGATACACTGGATGGTTCCCTTTTTGCCAAATATAAAGGTCATGACGTGTGGAGTTTAATAGTATTGCTAAATATAATCATTCCATACTAGCAAGTGTCCAACAATGAAGGAAAAATATTAAGAGATAGGTCCTTCATTGTAACATCGTTCTTTGTACATGGTACTATGCTAGTTTTAGTTTGGGAATTAAGTTTGTGTGATAAGACTCCATGAATGTCTAGATAGTGTGACTGGGTCGGACAATAATGGCCTTGTTGCAATCGGAGGGTCAAACCATGTACTCATGGCGGTTTTAGCCGTTATAGTTTTGTGTTATACCAATTTGCTTGCTCAATGTGGATGATTTAGACATATCTGACAAATTATTGGTTTCATGGCCATCTCTCTCGCTTCTTTTTTACATGCTACATGTAGTTTTTCGATGAAGTTAAAGAATCTATATTTTTGTGTTTGCGTATTATGATGGGATCAGGTATAATAGCTCGCTAAATCTGTCTTACTTTTTTTTATTCATAGTACTGGTGGTTCGATGGGATCCTTAATTCGATTTCTAAAACGAGTCATCCGGAAATTTAACAACCATTCAAAGACTATAAACATACGTGTATTGAACTCATGGTGTTTCAGTCTTGTTAGATAGCATGATGTATACATTTTAAGGATGTAGCAAGTAGAACGTAATAAAACTAAATTTTACAGCAGCGCATTGACCTATGTTCCATGGGTTTATACTTGCCTTCTAAACATGTTACTGCAATTAAATAACCAAGGCTATGTATTATATGGCAAAATCTTATTCGCGTCTGAAGTTTGAATATGAAAGGAAATATTTGAGTTAAACTTGATGCTGAGTTATGTTAATCAAATCCTTCGTAATATGTCGGGGTCTCTTTACCTTTTTAAATAGATACATTATTTACGCTTAGAAGGAATGTTTTGTATAATCTGTAGCGAAACAGATTTGGGAGGTTTGCTTAGTTTTAGGAGAGAGGGTTGGAGGGAGGTAGGAAGACTATTTGTTTCATTTTGTTCAGATTGTGAGGAAGGTAGCATCAGGGGGCATGGGAGGGAATGAGATAATTTGTGCTTAGTTTGCTTTTCCAGATTAAGAGAAAGGAGGGCTAGGTCGTTAGAGAGATTGGGTTTCAGATTAAGAGAAAGGTAGAGTTAAGCCGTTAGAGAGAGATTAATACAACGAATGAGAAATTGCAAATGTGATGAGGTTTATTATTATAAACTTTCAAAATGAATATGATCTTTCATTTAGTACCTGACTTCCTTTCTATAATTATTCTTCTTTTGTCTGGAAACCCTTCAATATATGTCTTTGATGTGTTATCTAAGACGCATGTTTTGTATTCCTGTAAAACAACAGTGTGTCATACTCGTGATCAAACACGTGTTTTGATTTTTGGTTGTAGAAAAGTTTTCTCAAAATTTTAATTGTGAGGAAAGTGGAAGAGAGTTGGGAGAGGGGAAATGAGGGAAGGGGAGAAGGATGATACTCTGATAAGTAGTAATTTCACTAAATTGAGATCTTTGATTTGACTTAAGCTGGTCTTATTGTCCCGAGGCTTGATTTATGTTAATTTCGTATGGTCACTTCAAGTTTGACGAATTCATCTCATTAGTAAACAACAATGACATAAGTAATCTCTCTAACACATAGGCGGCTTCAAATGATATTGATAGTGTTCGAAGGTACCCCTTTCTAGCTTAATTTTTTGGCAAGTCTTGGATAAAACTGACTTACAACTAGATTTAATTCTTTTGGTGGATTTTTCTTCTTTGGAAACTAATTATGGAGGGTTGAGACTAATATTGGCATGAAATTATATTTTGCCATGACGTGGGCGAAAAGTCTTAATTTAAGTAAGGTAGTGTTTGGAAACACGGAATTGATTTCATTTGCATGATTTCAATTGTAGAAATCCAAATGTTTGAATTCAATTCCAAATCCAATTCCAAAATTGCGTTTGGGAAAACCATGGAATTGGAATTGGAATTGGGCGAGACGGATATGGGTCGATCAAATGTTTTATTTTTGAAAATAAAAATAAAAATATAGTCCCGTAAAAATATTTGCGATGGGAAAAAATATCATAAATAAAAATATTGCGATAAAATTTGCCTCACAAAATAAAACGTAAAAAGTGATGGAAATAAAATGACTACTATATGGTAGCTATTTGAGAGCCCCAAATTTGAATTTGGTTGGAATTGATAAGGATTTGAGTTAATTACAATTCCAAATTCTAGAGGGCAATTACAATTCCAAATTCTAGAGGTTCCCAAACAGTAGAAATTTCTTAAACTTGAGTCAGAAACAAGACTGTTGTTTTTAGCACTTAAACACAAATCGAGTTTATGATCTCTTACAACACCATACTCTTACACTAATGACTTTCTTCATCTTTGATCTTCTTGATGGCATTGATTAACTTTGAGTTGACGATTAGGAGCTTCCATGATTAAAACTTAAGAGGCACACGATTAAATAAACAATGAGATTAATTTGTTTTAAGGCATATCAACACTAACTAGGTTTCTTCAGTATTATTTGTATCTCCTTATTCTTGCTGTACCTTGCTCTGTAAGCTAATCTAAAATAATTACTAAATGTCAATTAATTATTTTTATGGATGTTGAAATAAATGAATGTGAACTTTCTCACAAATGTATTGCATTCTCCAGTGGTTTAGCAATTGAACGTAAACTTCGAGAAATTTTTTCCATGTGTACCTCTAATAATTGAATTGATTTGTGTACTCAGGTCCAGTGATATCATGGTGAACCAGATGAGAAGTGGTCGGATGAACGCATAAAGCCTCTGGGGTTGTTGGCTGCAGTAAGCGGTACTTTTGACGCGTTGCTGTTATAATGACGTTGAGCCCCAGGGCGTTGCTGTTAGTAGGAAGCAATGGACTTAGGTTGTCAGTAGGAATTCAGTAAATGTATGCGACGAGTTGGTTTGGAAACTTCTGAAGGAATGTATGTCTGTAGCTAAGTTATGGTTGTATGCCTGACTAGTAAATTTGGCATATTGGATCCTAAGCTAGTGTCTTGCCAGAGCGTTTGTCGATCATCAAGAAGTTGTCGATTGTTGTGACTGGAGACCTTTGCTGATTTGAACACACGCATTTGCTGAACCACAACCAACTTTTGGATGAAATACTTCATATACTAGCAAGTTGGACTCCACCTCTTTGTTGTCTACGGTGCAATAGTCAGTACTCAGTGATACCTTAACTACTGGTTTTTCATTATATTGAGTGTCAAATGCGATGATAATCATCTCTTGAAGCTTCATCTTCAACAGCGATGTGACAGTTTATGGTCAGTGATACTTTAGATGAGGCATTAGCAGGAAAATACTATCTGAGTTTACAATTACAGAGGATATATTAGCTGACAATGCTAATTCTATGACTATATTAGGGCGTGATACGTGTCTGTCGTTATTACTTATCTTTTGTGCTTGATGCTGTATTGGTACTCACCTCTCTATTTCTTTCTTTTCTCAGATAAATACTGTCTTACCTCGGGTTTGAAGGGTATCTAAGGTAGTTGATGAATATTCTTTGGTTGAGATGAAATCTAGATGTTTTACTGGTGATATTCCTGTATTCCTTCAGTTGGTGAAGTTTATGTCAGTCAAAACTGGTACAATCTCTAATGAATCGACCATTGGAATGACTGATATTAAATGCTTTTTCTATCAGATTAATCTGCTCAAAAGGAGCCTCAAGTTCTCAGGTCTTGGCTGCAATAGTAACAGGTTTCGAACTGTCAACTACTGTCTATTGAATCGACTTGCTTAGCAAAATTATTGTCTGAAAGTTCGTCATCTTCAGTCCATCACATTTATCTTTCAGTAACTGAGAGAAATAAAATTGCGCTTATTGCTGTTCCATCCTTGGAGATATCGTTTCATATGTTGGATTGGGTCATCTTCGTATATGGACTAGTAAAGAGACAGTCCCTCAATTTGACACCTGAAATGGTCGAGATGGATAGATACAGAAGATATTAATTCCGTTGGTGTAGGGAAGAACAGCAAGTTTTTAGCGATTCCTTTGCACAGTCTAAGCAGCAAACTGTATTCGTGTGGCAGTGCCACTGGATTAGTTTGGATATGTGGAAGTGGTGTTGAACAGTCATGGCCTTTCTTTTACATACACCAGCAGCTCGCTGCAGAGATTCGACTTTATGGACTCGGGAAAGTTGGCATGGCACCAATGTTGATATCGGTTGTCAAGCCTTTTGACATTAGGTTAATTATCACACCACAGCAGGTATTTTACACTCTGTAACGAGTAACGACATTCAGTTTTTAGCAGACGAACCGGGTAGTCCTGAAGACTCATTTGGAAATGTGAACTTGAAGATGCATATCCTGAAGCTCTCCCCTTTGCTGACGGATTGAATTGTATGATTCCTTGTCCATTTGAAATGTACTATTTCCTGCTAATCTGCTATGCATCCAAATAATATCAGGCTGAATGTTATATTTTCTTTATGTTTTCTCAATATTTCACTTTTACATGAGAACTTTTGAAATACGAGTAATAACTAAAACACCGAATAATATGGTACATAGTCAAATCACCGAAATGAAGAAAATAATGTGTATACGACTAGCCATAAATCTACGACTTTTAAATAAAAGTAAAAAAAAAAAACTATTTTTACTTCATATGTACTCGTATCATATGCACCACAATTTCTTACTCATTGTATCTGTTTTACATAACATTTACACCAAACCGTCTAATCTTAAAACGTTTTATTTATTTTCTAGATGCCTAGTGGACACACCTCAGATTACAACTAAGAGTACGGAGTAACTAACACCAACTTTCCCTCTGTCTTTCAATTATTGTCGGTAGAAGAACCACATGAAATGTACAAAACTACAAACCAAGCATAAATCTTTAACAAAAACCCCCAATTATTTCCAATTAATTCCTCACTTTTTCACAACAATCTACAAAATTTATTTCAATCAATTTTATCCCAAGAATGAATCAAATCAAAAGATACAATCTTTTATTTTCTTTACTAATCTTTCAATTCATAACCTTAATTGCTCAACCCAGTTCATCATTTTCACTAAATTCATTCAATACTGATAAAAACCCAAACTTTAATTCCAATTTTGCCCTTTTAGGAGATGCCCAGATCACCAATCAGGGTAATTTCATCAATTTTAGTTCAGGACAAATTGTTTACAAAAAACCCTTTAATTTTCTTGATTCAAAAACCTCAAAACCCTATTCATTTTCTTCTCAATTTAGTTTTAGTATTACCCCTGGTAATGGAGATGGTATAGTTTTTGTAATTTTCCCAAGTAATTTGCAATTTTCCAAGGTTTTTGATCAAGGGTATTTTGGTCTTTCTAAAAATATCAACGATAAATTTCTTATTGTTGAGTTTGATACTAAAAAAGATGATAATTTAGATGATTTGAATGATAATCATGTTGGTATAAATGTAGGAAGTTTTATGTCAAATGTTGTTAAGGATGTTTCTTCAATTGGTTTGGTTCTTAATAATGGTGTGCAATTAACATCTTGGATTGATTATGATGCTAATTTGTTAAGATTACAAATTCGGTTAGCGGAATCCGGTTCTGAAAGACCTGACACCCCTTTAATTGACTACCCTATCGATTTGTCGAAAATGTGGGGAGTTGAGGATGTTTTAATCGGGTTTAGCTCGTCGGGTGGGGAGAATTCTAACCAAATTAGTAGCTTATTTTCTTGGAATTTCGAGACGAGGTTGAATCCGTATGTTCATATGAAAAAGAGTTGTTTTTTGAGTGTTCTTGGAGTTGTAATCTTTGCCACAGGATGTGGTACATTGGTTGCATTCGTTGCATTGTTTGTTTGGGTGATCTTTTTTGGTCGACATTCTAATGTAGTTCTTGATTTGGCTATGAATCACGTCGATTTCAAATACGAGAAGGTTGATGTTGTCGTCGACAATGATTCTAAGAGATCATCTGTAACTCTATAGGCTAGTTCAGTAATGGTGTTCTTGATTTGGCTACGAATCATGTTGATTTCAAATACGAGAAGGTTGATAAGGTTGATGTTGTCGTCGACAATGATTCTAAGAGATCGTCTGTAACTGTATAAGCTAGTTCAGTAGTATTCTTGTATTTTGTTCGTTTAATTTGATGTATCTCGAATGTGTGATTGAGAGTTAATATAACCTCAATTCACTTTGTACATTTTTCGGGCTATTAGTTTTGTTCGTAATAGCTATGCCTATGTTTACGCAGATGAGATCCGTCATTTCATGTATTTCTTGATTCATATATAATCGATTTTTGTTTTTCATCAACAATTGGCGTTCTGTATCCTGTATCCTGAGTTTTACCACTGTAGTATTCCCAGGGAATCGAACTTATGGCATCTCGTAGTAGTTACGCATTACTGTAATAGACGTTGATGATGGATTCAAGCTGCCCTATGCTATTCAGTTATAGTGCGAAACTTGATTGTCTCTATCTTTGGGTAGTACGGAGAAGTAATTTAGTTCATCGTCTTGGAATTTGCTTCCGAAATTCTGTGGCAGCTGCACAATACGGAGTACTCGTCTATATCTTCAGTTATTCTTCCATTGTCTTTGACTACGTTTTACTTGTATAGCATCCGGTGTTGAAAATGCTTATTAGTTAAATCTATTTGCACTCGTCTAATTTAGTCTGAATTCAACCCTCGGACTGGATCGCAAGCGTGTCAAAACTCTCCCGGAGTTCAGCATTGTTGCGCACTTGCATTGTTTGCGCACTTAAACTCGTGATCTTTAGTTATGTTAGCTCAATCTCTTACCAGTGATCTAAGATACAGTATATGATTGTCGTCAATCTCGTGAGAATGTTCATACAAGATGCATGAATAAAGTCTTAAATCTTGGGAGTTAATACAGAATGGGCAGAGTTTCACACAACTTTCATGCTTCCTACATCTTGTAACACGTACCAAACACGCTGCTATACTTAGTACACAAATTCGCATTTATGACGGACTAAAATCCGTCACAAGCTTGTACTTTGTGAGGTTAAACACAGAATAAATTTGAACACTTTAGTTGATTTTTTTTTCTTTTTTGGTGCCGACTTCAATTGTTATTGCGTGTAAGATAAGACTTAAAGAGTATCAAAGTTTGATAGCGAGAGGAACAATTAAGGAGCCAATTCACGTTTCTTTAAAGTTGGGAAGAAGTTCTCTCGAACCGGGATTTCTTTTATAAGCTCGAATTAGCGAGGATATTAACACTTGAAGAACTAATCGAGTTAGTAGGACTAATCGATGATATTCGTCTCCTAACTATAAATCTTTGTTTCACGCGGGAGTAAGAAGCTAAAGGGTAGTTAAAGAAGCTAAAGGGTAGTTAAAGATGCGACTTTTTTTTATAAGACAATGTCACACAATCTAGTCAAACAGTTACATTACATGAGATCCTATGAAATAAATTGCAATTTGCGGGAAACATTAAAACACTGAGATTGTATGATCGCTTTTATGCGCAAGACGAAAATCGGGCATTCGGGTTTTCTCTTTCCCATGGCACCACTAGCTCAAAGGTTCTCTTTTAAGTTGATACCTCATTGTCACCAAATGACAAACCATCTTGACTAGACCAACCAAATAATATGATTCTTCACTCATTCACACACTTGGGTTGGAAAAGACAAATCAAACAAATCATTGGAGAATGGAAACAGTGTTGGGGGCAAGAATAATTACATTATTTAATCAATCATCCATGAAAAAAAGTTATGTTTGACTGCATAAGGAAATAAAGATTTAGCAATTTTAATTACTTTAGTATAATGATTTGTGTAGATTAAAGTGTGGTCTAGTCAATCTCTTAGGCACTTTATTTTTAATCGGCATCTAGTACTTTTTTAGTCGAACATGCTAAAAAATCAATTTACTTTAGTTTTATTAAAGCTATAATGGAAATTAAACTTTATGTGACAATGACACAAGAAAAAATGGCATGATCTATGGTTATGGTGCATTGTCACAAAGTTTGATTCGAAAAGCATCATATTAACCAATGATATCTTGGGCTAGATGCTAGATTGCTAGTACATACAATACTGAAGAACGGTACGTTTTCCTTGTGACGGATCAAGTATCACCCACATGAGTAAATAAGACAATAATTAAAAATAACAAACAAGTATGCATAATTGTGTGACATTGTCTAAATAGAAGTTGATTCATATAAATCACAAAATAATTAGATTTCATTACATATGTTCTTGTTATATTTCTGAAAGACCGCTATAATCATGTTTCATGTTTACAGCTGCCAAAAAAAAAAAAAAAAAAAATGTTTATCATATATTCGTCTTTGAGCAAACAAATAAAATGATTCGGTTGGAAAATTTCAAGAATGTTGCATTTTTAACAAGTTAATTTAAAAAGTTTGAAACGTAAACCTCATAAGAAAACAAACGTAACGGCATAATTGAAATTATCTTTTTATGTCAAGACACAAGATCATCAACATTTGATAGAGGATGGAAAAACCAATCAAATTAGTCAAGTAGATATCTCGAAGTTGTTCAATATCAAAACTTATTGTGGCGTTTTTTATACTGTTACAAGGAGGGGTGAAACCCTGACACTAACTAGATAATTTAGTACATACGTACCTTAGATGCCAGGACATTAAGCACCGTGACTTTAGTAGATGGCTAGACAAAAATTTATTGTAGTGGTCATAGTGCTTAGATAGCATCTTTGGTATAGTAAAAGTCATATCGCCTTTTGCAAAAATATGCTCGCATAGTCCGGTAGTCACATACTCACATAGTCTAGTGATTATCAATTATCACCGTATGCCATATGTTATTTGTTACCACATTTTTGTTTAAATAATTTAGTAAGCGATTTCGTTTCTGATAAGTCATAAGTTAGTAAATATTATTCCGATTAAATACTAAAGAATCAAGACAATCTAACATATTTTGATATGTCAATTACAAAACAAACCAATTATACACCGTTTAACAAACAATCCTCCCTCCATTTCTCAAATCAATAATTGAGAAAATAATTGATCAAGTTGGTTGTTATTGGAAAAGGGAAACAAACGCCCAAATGATGCAACTTTGTAATGTAAAATGTTGGTGTTGACAGTCAAGTGGTACACTCACACGACACTACTGGTCGGTGATCACTGCTTGCTGCCGCTTACCTTTATAACATGTACTCGGTAAAAAATAAAACGGCGCGCGTTGTTCCTGAAGTTTGCTAATTTGTCCGAAATATTTAATTTTTTTTACCTAACAAACTTTGAGTGACCATATCTCTTGGTCACGAGTTTGAAACTCGACAAACTTCTTTTTCAACTCATAGTATTATGAAAGACGTTCAATTTGAAAAATAAAATTCGTAACTTTTTGAACTCGTAAACACGAGTTATGAGTGCTTGAAATTTTCCGGAACAAAAAATTGATATTTCGGACAAATTGTCAACCTTAAGAGGTACCATTTGCATTTGCCCAAAATAAAATACGAGCAGCATGTTAAAATAATACGGGATATTTTACGGTGTACCATCGAGTTTTTTGGTTTTCTATGGTGTACCCCTACATTTTTGAAATTCTATGATGTACCCCTAAATTTCTTAATTATTTCTCTATCATGGCCTTCTTTAACTCCCCGTTAACTTTATCATTAACAAACAACCGTACTTTGACCTTTAATTTGACCAATTAATATCATATCACCATCATATGTGAAAAGCATCTCAAATTAGTTTTAATAAACACAAACTATTATTAAAACCTTAGTTATAATTCATGAAATGATAATGGAGATTTAATGAATTTTTAGTTAGATTCATATACTATTTGGTGGATTAATGAGTAATTCGGCGAATTAATAAGTAATTGAGTAGATTA
>JAOWBH010155925.1:0-11723 GCA_028566215.1 Silene coronaria | reverse complement strand
GCCACGAGGTCCCCTAATCATTTTTTTTAAAAAAACTCACTTAAATCCTCCTTTTGTATATTTTTCTATCTTACCAAAGTTGGCTGATATGAGTGGTAAGGACTCTTATCTCTTAAACAAGTGGTCAGAGGTTCGATTCTTAACTCTTACGAATGAAAATGCCAAACTTGGAAGGGGTCTACGCCTACCCATAAAATTACCTTCAGTACCCCAAAGGAGATTGTCCCAACCGTCAGTAAAAGATACTCCTGATCAACACCAAAAAAAGAAATATTTTTCTATCTTTCACTACTTTAGAAAAAAATTCATCAAGATGATGAGATTACCCTTGCGAGGAACAGCTAAATGACAGCGATGCTCCAAGTGACAGTTCCAACAAAGTCCGAACTAGCACTTGTAACTTGTGAGAGATTATAAATCTGATGAGGGGTAAAACAGTAAATATGGTAAGACAGTCTACCAAACAATCGAGTCCACCGACGGGGGTAGTCGTACTACCGACACTCCCTCATTTTGTTAAAGTACAGACTGTCACCCAACATATCTAAATCCCAAATGCCTTAATTATAAACATTATTATGTGTTACTTATACATAAAATATTCTCAAATTTTCAAATAAACACAAATCATACATTATTGTGTTTTACTGTATTATCATTATTTTAATTATTTTATTATTAGTAGTAGCTGAAAATGAAGTGACAATATCAGTCATTTAAAGAGAGAGAAATATATATAGATGAGCAACTAGAGGGAGACGAAGCAGCCAGCAGAGGTGTGAATGTATGGTATGTACCCATCCCATCTGCTCAAATTTCTTACAATTTGAGCAATTACCCATTTCAGATCTCCCCACAATACTACTCACCCACAAAATTTAAGGATTAAATCCCATCACATTTGAGGTTTAGATTGGTAGTGATTGACTGATTGAAGCTGGGGATATTCTTATACCCTTTTCATTTCCTGCATAATTTACAGTTTTCAGTATTTGCCCATTTCAGATCTCCCTAAAATACCCCTCACCTACAAAATTTTGATCAGCTTTTTGAGTTTTGAGTAGCTTCAATGGAGGCAACTGGTGGAATGGTTGCTGGATCTTATCAAAGAAAAGAGCTTGTGAGAATTCGTCATGATAGTACTGATAGTGGGGTAAGTTTCATCAGCTCTACTTTTTTTAAAAAAAAATTATTTTGATTGTGATATGATACATTTTTGTTTTGATGATTACATTTTTGGTCTAAGATCTGTGCTGATGGTGATTTGTGCTGTTGTTTTCCTAGTTGATTTAGCAATGGTTGTTGGGAGATCGATATTTAAGGATTAATAATAATGTGTTGATGTCTTGTTTATGAGAATGTTTCAACATTAGGGAGATAATGATGGATGCCGATGTTTATAGTAAAAATAGTGAATGATTATTTTTGAGTTAAGATCTCGTAAAGATGGCAGCTATTACCATAATCTGTTCAATTTTGATCTTTTTTTGCTTGATGGCCTCACTGAATGTTGAATCGAAAGATCAAATCTGTTATTGATCCGATGAAGCTTCACTGTGTCCGCGATACGAGATTCTGATCAAGTTCAAATTTCAATACATGTTATCGATCCGATGAAGATGTTTTATCAGTAAAGCTTTATCAACTAGTACTACAACTTATATATTATGCTGCTGTAAAAATTCTGTAAAATGCCTGTGGGATGTGGCCTTTGGATAGTTACTTGTTAGTGTGTTTGGTTATGTCGATTTGGTAATGCTCTTTAATATGTCTTAGCTTATGCTGTTGGCCTTGTTAGTTTAGACCTGTAGTTTGCTATTACACTGACTTGATATGAGTTTACTTTTTTTTTTTGGAAATTGCAGTCCAAACCTTTGAAGAATTTGGATGGCCAATTATGTCAAATCTGTGGGGATACTGTGGGAGTTACTCCAAGTGGTGATGTATTTGTTGCTTGCAATGAATGTGCATTTCCAGTTTGTAGGCCTTGCTATGAATACGAGAGAAAAGATGGAAACCAATGTTGCCCTCAGTGCAAGACTAGATATAAGAGACTCAAAGGTGAGTCTCTTTTAGCTGTCCTTTTTTCCGTCTATCCCATTTATATTCTCCTCAAACTGATGATCAAAGATGTTAACGACCATTTATTTATCCAAGTATACATGAACGATATAATAACTTAAATCACATATTCTTATGTTATCCCTTGAAAAACGTTATAGCTGCTGTATGTTGTGAGAAGTTCAAAACAAACATGATACCATCTATTGACCATCGAAGTCTAATAGGAAGGAGCTAGGGAGTATTTATTACCTATGATGGGTGAAGCTGATGCTGCATTTTTTACAGGGAGTCCTCGAGTGGAAGGAGATGAGGATGAGGAGGATGTTGACGATATAGAGAATGAATTCAATTATGCCAGAGGAGCTAGCAAAGCTAAGCAGCAATGGCATGGAGAGGATATTGACCTCTCTTCATCATCTAGGCATGAATCTCAGCCAATTCCTCTCCTAACTCATGGTCAATCGGTGTGTAAAACTTACAGTTCCTTTATTTCTTTTTCCTTATTCTTTGCATGGGTATTAGCTATATTTCTTCAACCCTTCACTTTGGTGACTTGTTGTGTGGCAACACCCTGATGACAATTCATTTGTATAATGCCAGATAGCTCTATCAACTAAATTTTTTGTTGAACTTTTCTGCTGGCTTATCAATCTGAAATCTAAAAATGTCAGGTTTCTGGAGAAATACCAACACCAGATAACCGATCCGTGAGAAGCAATTCAGGTCCTCTAGGTCCTGAGAAACGTGGTAACCACTCCCTTCCTTATGTTGACCCTTGCCAACCAGGTAATTTAGTGACCTTACCATTGTAAGCACTTCCTCTTAATATATGGTGTAGTTTTTTCATCATGAATGAAATGGAATGTGTTTGTGACAGTTCCTGTGAGAATTGTGGATCCTTCAAAAGACTTGAATTCCTATGGGCTTGGGAGTGTTGATTGGAAAGAGAGGGTTGAAGGCTGGAAGCTCAAACAGGAGAAGAATATGGTGCACACTAGCCGTTACTCTGAAGGAAAAGGAGGTGACATTGAAGGCTCTGGTTCGAATGGGGAAGAACTACAGTTGTGAGTATCTCTCGTGGTATCTGATATTTTTTGTGCATGTGCGAACTCTATTTCTCAGGTGGTGTGACTTGACAGCTTCCTGAAAGGTCCATGTTACTGTATTTGTACCCTTCCTTATGCTGCTTGTTCTGGCCTAGAAGTTTTCATATGATTTGCTACTTACATTCATTTTCATAACTTCTCTCAGTGCCATTTCCTTGCCTCCCCAACCACTAGTCTATCATTCATTTTTTTGAGTGTTCCAAGGGTTTTGCAACTGCAAAATTTCATATGAGATGGTCTCATGATATTATTGTTTTAAGACTGGTTCATATAAGAAATGGGGTAGGTATTCTACAGTGTAGTGGATTAATGGGGAAGTGGGCGGAGTTTATGGCTAAACAGGAGGATCTAACATTATATTAACATAAACCGTTTATTGAGCGACTAAGGCCCTGTTCTTGTAGACTTAGTTTCAAATCAGATCATGGTAGGTCCTATAAGTTCATTTCATTTCTGTTTTACTTTCACTTTAGTCAGGTCAGGTTTATAAGTTACGTTCACTTCAGAGAGTTTCAGTCCAAAAGAACGGTACCTAATTGTTACAAGGAAAAGTTGATGAAGATAAAGATTTTTATCACCCATAATGTGGACCATAAACAATCAAATCATGTATGAGAATTGTGTTAATATCAGACTTCAAATTTTTCTTTTCTATGATTAACGCAAGTCTTGTTTTACAGGGCTGATGATATTCGTCAACCTATGAGTCGTATTGTCCCCGTTTCTTCTGCCCATCTCACCCCTTACCGTGCTGTGATCATTCTTCGTCTCATCATTCTTGTCATCTTCTTGCAATATCGTATTACTCATCCTGTCAAGAATGCATATCCTCTATGGCTTACATCTGTAATTTGTGAGATCTGGTTTGCTTTGTCCTGGCTTTTGGATCAGTTTCCAAAATGGTATCCCATTAACCGTGAGACGTACCTTGACAGGCTTGCATTAAGGTTTGTTCTTTGATCTTAAATGTATCCCTTCTTCAGGCACAAGTACTTGTATAGTTGTATGAGACTGTTTCATGGTGAGATATACTAACTACTACTTACCCATATAATTGGATTAAGTATAAGTAATTAAAAACGTCTTACCATGAGACATAGTCTTAGTTATCAGCCGCGACGCCACTACCCGACCGAGATTTAAAGGTTTTGGTGTACACTGTGACCGCATTTTACCGCGTTTTGAAGTGATATTGATCGCATTTAGCAAGATTAGGCCATGATAACCATTAACCAAAACCGCGACCGCGACCGTAAGACAAGATTTTATACAGTCGTTGAGACTACTCTTAGTAAAAAAATTCCCGTGCACCCGCTTCTGGGGTCCCTTTTCGGGGGAAAAGAAAGTGCCGCACATGATCTGCTGTTCTTTGTATAGATGTTATGGCTATCATTACATTGTTTGGGATATTGTAGTGAAGTTCTTAGGTTCCTTACAATTTCTTTTTATTTCTGCTAGGTATGATCGGGAAGGAGAACCTTCACAATTGGCTCCTATTGACGTCTTTGTCAGTACAGTGGATCCTATGAAAGAGCCGCCAATAATAACAGCTAATACTGTGCTGTCCATTTTGGCGGTGGAGTACCCAGTAGACAAAGTTTCTTGTTATGTTTCTGATGATGGGTCAGCGATGTTGACTTTTGAGGCTCTTTCTGAAACTGCTGAGTTTGCAAGAAAATGGGTGCCATTCTGTAAAAAGTTTGCTATCGAGCCTCGGGCTCCAGAATTTTATTTCGCTCAGAAGATAGATTACTTGAAAGACAAGATCCAGCCTTCTTTTGTGAAGGAACGCCGAGCAATGAAGGTAAACGTTTTAGACATAGATTGTCTTAGATCCATTTTGTTGATAAGCCCGCTGTTCATAAGTTCCCTCACAGAGTGGCTTTAGAATATTCGTAATAATATGAGACATTTCAAAGTTCATGTATATTAATTCAAAATTTTCACTTTACTATCAAGAGTAAGATAAATTTTTGTCTTTCAAGTTAACAATCTTAGTTTCACACTTTTTTTGCAGAGGGAATATGAGGAGTTCAAAGTAAGAATCAATTCTCTTGTTGCTAAAGCACAAAAGATGCCTGAAGAAGGTTGGACAATGCAAGATGGTACAGCTTGGCCTGGAAACAACCCAAGGGACCATCCAGGAATGATTCAAGTAAGTTGAATTCCTTATAAACTATAAATGTTGTGTCCTTCGATTTCTAGGCTGATGTCAAAATCCTCTAATCTTTGCTTTACAGGTGTTTTTGGGCCACAGTGGAGGGCTTGACACAGATGGAAATGAGTTACCTCGGCTGGTCTATGTTTCTCGTGAGAAGAGACCTGGATTTCAACATCACAAAAAAGCTGGTGCCATGAATGCGCTGGTTTGTATTTTCTCTATCTGTAATTTCAGTTCTTCGTAGTTGTTTTGGAGTGTGCACTATTTATTTAGTCCAGTCTTTGAAATATTACTTTGAACTCCTCGTACTCCTTATTAACAATCTAAGTCTATTATTGTTCAGATGTTCACGCGCCTCGTCAGCGTTAGTTTTTGTAATGTGGAATTGACTTTACTCATTATTGGTGGACCCTCTATCGTTTTGTATGGATAACTTATCTTCTCAATCTAAGTGTTTCTAAAAGCAACCGAAAGTAATTCACATAGATAAGACTAATAAAAGGGAGTAGTATAGTTGCCAATTCGCATTTGTCCTTCCATTAGACTGTAAAGTTCTTGTCCGCAAACCACATTGCAGATGAGTTACCACCAAGGTTTAAGTGATTGCGTCCTGATTTGCTGCATGTGTACTAGAGATTGTTTATGTTTTGTTGTGCAGATTCGTGTGTCTGCAGTTTTGACCAATGGTGCATATATACTCAATGTTGATTGTGATCACTACTTCAACAACAGCAAATGTCTTAAAGAGGCCATGTGTTTCATGATGGATCCAGCTTATGGAAAGAAAACCTGCTATGTGCAGTTTCCTCAGAGATTTGATGGCATAGATTTGCATGATCGATATGCTAACCGAAATATAGTGTTTTTTGATGTATGTTACTATCTCATTTTTACATTAAATAACATTTTAGTCTATAAGTTTGAGTAATTTGTTATCCTTAAATTTATTAGGTCAACATGAAAGGGTTGGATGGCCTCCAAGGACCTGTTTATGTGGGAACTGGATGTTGTTTCAACAGGCAAGCTCTTTATGGCTATGATCCAGTCTTGACTGAAGAGGATTTGCAGCCAAATATCATAGTCAAGAATTGTTGTGGATCGAGGAAGAAAAAGAACAAAAAGTACACGGATAAGAAGAGGGGACCGAAAAGAAGTGAATCATCCATACCTATTTTCAACATGGAAGACATCGAAGAGGGAGTTGAAGGTATGTAAATAAGTACATGTTTTCAACCCCTTTGGTAATAAATCCGGTAATACCTGATACTCCCTCCATTCATTTGGATTTGCATTTGCTGCATTTTTCTTTTTGGATCATTCAAACAAATTCATTACATTATGCCATTTAAAAGTCTGTGGGTTCCACTGTCCATCGAGTTGATTTTACTCTCCTTCCATTCACTTGACAAAAATGCCGTTCCCAGTTAGACCTTTCTTAAAACTTGTGTCATATGGGAATCTTAATTTAAATGAATGAAGGGACCACCTTTTTACAAGTTTTTGAACTTCCATCACAGCAAGAAAGGGTAAATAATTACTCCCTCCTATTCCATGTGAACTTCCCCTTTCATTTGGGGTCTTGGATTAAGGGAGTGAATTTGGACCACACAAAACACACTACTCCACATGGGATTAAAATTGGACCACACAAATCTTCCAAATAAGGAAATAAGGAAGAAAACCCGAATAATCTGAAAATGGAAATAGGGAGGTTCACATGGAATAGGAGGGAGTAAATACTAGTTTAAGGTGCTAAAACTAAGAACCAGAACTGTCCAAACATAAAAGTGCTCACCTGCTCTTTTTATCACACAGGGTACGACGATGAGAAGTCTATTCTTGTCTCTCAAAAGAGACTGGAAAAGCGATTTGGTCAGTCTCCAGTGTTCATTGCAGCCACGTTCATGGAGATGGGTGGTATTCCACCTTCAACAAACCCTGCAACTCTTCTGAGAGAAGCCATCCATGTCATCAGCTGTGGATACGAGGACAAGACAGAATGGGGTAAAGAGGTGAGCATAGCTGTGTTACCTGCTGCCTCCTCTGCTCCTTTCTTTTTTTGACGATGATTTCTGATTTACGTATTTTTACTGCAATATGTAAGTCAATTACGTTCCTATTGTGCTATAGTATGAGAGCTGCCCAAATGGAGAGTAGACAAAGAGGAAAATACTTGTATTTACATCACATTAATTCTATTCTGTTATGATCATTTTTTAAGTCATTTAAGTTAATCATTATCAAGTACTCTGTCCATTGATTTCCGTTAGTCCCTTCATTAAAAATTGTTCTTACAGAAAAAAGCAATTGTGAATAATTAAGTGACAGTGGGTTGCATGGTATTTATTCCTTAAATTTCTTAGCTGCATATTGTCAACTGTCTGTGGGATTGGTCTTAATCATGAGACAATCTGTGTAATACTTTCTGTATAATTGACAATGTACTTTGTGCGCAGATTGGGTGGATTTACGGTTCTGTCACTGAAGACATTCTGACAGGGTTCAAGATGCATGCCCGAGGCTGGATTTCAGTCTACTGCATGCCACCAAGACCGGCATTTAAGGGTTCAGCTCCCCTCAATCTTTCGGATCGTTTGAACCAGGTCCTTCGGTGGGCTTTGGGATCCATCGAGATTATGCTCAGCAGGCATTGTCCCATATGGTATGGCTATAATGGGAAGCTGAAATTTTTGGAGAGATTGGCGTACATTAACACTGTCGTTTATCCCTTGACGTCAATTCCACTCATTGCCTACTGTATTCTGCCTGCTATGTGTCTCCTTACTGACAGATTTATCATCCCTGAGGTGCGTAAATGTTTGACCTATAATTTCTCTCAATTCTTCCTGTTGTTTTTGCTAAATTTCTGTTTTTTTGAGTCACATAGAACCTCTCTTGAATAAAGCTGTCCATAAGCCAAGTTTTGAGCCTTCTACCTCCATGGCTCCTCCTAGTTTTATCGTCCCTGTTTGACTTTTGTGGTTAATGTTTTTCTACTTTCACCAATTTAAATATCTTAGTAAAGGAAAATGAGTTTTTGTCACACGTAATTTTAAGTATCAAAGTTCTCACATAAAATATTATACTAATACAATATGACCTTCGGATTATACAGATATTATTTTATGTACTTACGGTGGTAAAGAAACTCGGTACTTTCCGATGTTGCCCCATCTCTTTCATACTGTCATGTCAAATGTATATGTAAGCTGTAACTAGTGTATAGGAAGGACATAATTGTAAGGACATAATTGTTACTCTGGTGGTATTTGACTTGATTTGGTGCACTTTTGCAGATAAGCAACTTGGCTAGTCTATGGTTCATCATGCTCTTCGTGTCTATTGCTGCTACCGGAATTCTCGAACTTAGGTGGAGTGGAGTTTCCATCGAAGATTGGTGGAGAAACGAACAGTTTTGGGTCATCGGTGGTACCTCGGCCCATCTTTTTGCCGTCTTTCAGGGTTTGTTGAAAGTGCTTGCCGGTATAGACACCAACTTTACAGTCACTTCCAAGGCGGCCGACGAGGATGGTGACTTTGCCGAGCTTTACATATTCAAATGGACGTCGCTTCTCATCCCGCCCACTACCGTCCTCATCGTCAACATGGTCGGTGTCGTCGCCGGCGTTTCATATGCCATTAACAGTGGGTACCAGTCTTGGGGTCCACTCTTCGGTAAACTTTTCTTCGCTCTTTGGGTGATAGTTCATTTGTACCCTTTCCTCAAGGGTTTGTTGGGACGTCAAAATCGGACCCCGACCATTGTCATTGTCTGGTCCATTTTGTTGGCATCCATCTTCTCCTTGCTTTGGGTCAGGATCAACCCTTTCATGTCCGACCCGAATAAAATTTCGGCTGCTAATCAATGTGGTATCAATTGCTAAGATGCTCCCTAAGTTATGTTCTTTCTTCTTTTTGGCCCAATCTCTCAGCTTTTTAGTCGAACCGTGTACCGAGTTCGTTGGTATTTATGTATGTAGCATTGTGATAAGTTATAATTGTAGAGAACGTATACAACTGTATTCTTTTGGACAATTACTTTATATACTCTAGTGAATTCTTGTATTTAGCATCGTTGTTACACTGAATGTCATGGTTTTACTCATCTTCTCTCTTTTCGGGGAAATTGTTGTCAAATTTTAGTAAAAAAGAACTCATGAAGAATAATTATTAGCTAAGTTGATGATTTGATGCAATGTGCATAAAAGCCATGGATTAGCGACGTACCATGGTGTAACACCCTAATATCATTCAGTAGCTTTCCTATAGGACTGTCCTATAACATAGGACGGGTCCAATAGAAAGAAATAGCCTAATAAAAGGATTTAGAATAGAAAAGAGAAATTAAATAAATTGAAAACACCCTATTAATCCACGAAACCCCACTCCACACAGAGTCCACAATTGCTTGTGTAACCATCCCATTACCTCCGTTCGACTCTCTCTCTCTCTCTCTCCACTAGTGTAACACCCCACCTACTAGAGAGCCTTCATAAAGACCTTCCCTAGTAAATAAGGTGTCACAGCCTCGGTTTTCCGAGGTAGCAAATATCAATTCAACAATCCAAGAACAATTTATTAAAGATTGTTAACGATTACAATGAAATGTCAAACCAACAAAACTGAATGTGTAATCTCAAAAATGCTAAATACAAATGAATGTATGAATCGGCGGAAGTTACTATCTTGACACGCGACAAGCCCCAGCACCCATGTAACGCTTACCAAGGTCACCTGTCAAGAACTGCTCACCATTCGCCACCGCGAATGGATCACAACGATCAAGTGTCAGTACAAATCAACAACATAATGCCAAGTAAAAGCTATCAATATGCCTGCCAATGCCAACACCACTCCAACACCACACTGCCAATCAATGGATTCCTGTCTCAACAGGCAATCCTTGCTAGTGGGGGACCACAGCCACTCCCACCAAATCCCCGCTTAACGCACGAGCGACCCGGAATCATTAATGTGCACATCCCCCTTCGTGATGAGAGTCACGAGGGGCGAAACTCGGAGGTGAGACCGTCTCCCAACGGCTCACCAACAAACCATCACAACATCACAGCCAACCTCCGTCACAACCACAACAGTAACAACAACAATGGCAAAACAGCACAAAATAACAAATACAATGGCATCAAGACTGAGTAGGGAGAACCCTACCTTAACAATCCGCAACAATCAATAGGAAGCAATCAAAAGGGCTCCTCTACGAACTCGGCACCTAAAGTAACCAACAAAAATCATACAATCAATCACCATCCCAAAAACCCCCAAAACAGATTAGGGCATAACAAATTAATGAATCAAACGAAGCAACTTACCGAGCAAGGCTAAGCGAGACAGCGAAATCCGAAAATTAATCACAAGCAAAGGAAATAAGAGAGGATTAGGGTGTTTAGGGGAAGTTGTCGATTGAAAACTGAGTGAAAATGAAAGAAATGGCGGAAGAAAGCTTTATATACGATTACCCAAAAGACCATAATCGAACCGTCAAATTTCCGGATCCCAGCTCGCACTCGGCCGAGTCACAAATCCACTCGGCCGAGTGAGCCCTGTTCTGCCGAGTGCCACAGTACTCGTCCGAGTTGCTCGACTCCAAAATGTAATCTAACATATCCAGCCCCAACCTACTCGCTCGAGTCAGGCCAACTCGACCGAGTGACCCTCCACTCGGCCGAGTCAACCCAACTCGGCCGAGTTGCAACCTCACAGAATACGCAGTATTACACTAGGAGCTTGTGAAAACATGGTCACAAGCTTGGAGGAAATCTTTTAGGCGGTGCTCATCTTTATGGCACTCCTTTGGAGTTCGGGTTCCATAGAGAAGATCAAGACATTCTTAATCGCGGCCGATTCCTTTTGGTAAGTCTTATAGGCTTGCCTAGCGCCGAGGGTTGATCTATTGTTAGATGTAGCGGGAGAGGCTTCGGTGAGGCAACGAATCTTGTCGTCACCTTCCGCGGCCAAACGGAGTTGTGCATCCCAATCGGCAAAGTTAGAACCATTCTTTTCTAGTTTGATTCGATCCGTGAAGGATCAGAGCCATGATACGTGGGTGATAGTTTGAGCGGTCGCGCTAGTGGAGGCGGATGAATTTGGAATTGTCATTGCGAATAATCAAATTGACTACAATATGGGAAATAAAGGAAAAATTAACATTTATCGTTTTAATACTTGTAAACATTTTTATCAAGTAAAGCATTTACATAATGACCTCAACCCAATTAAGTAAATGATTCCAAGACCCAAATTCATATTAATTCGGTTGCGGGCCAACGGACCTTTACACTCCCTTACTAATATAATTTGGTGGGTTAACTCTTTAACCGATTCTACATCTAGAACTCTTGGTCGATGTTCTTACTTTAAGTACATCTTTAGCC
>JAOWBH010155914.1:0-11726 GCA_028566215.1 Silene coronaria | reverse complement strand
TCTATGATGAATATCAGATGCTCGGTTTTCACTCAAAACAAAAGAGAATAGAGTTTACAACTTATTTAGTGTATTTCGAACACGGCCTTTAACGAATCTTAGAGCCTTTAAACGTATCTATTTTTAACTCGTATACTATTTGTAACGTCCTGAGTCATTATTATATGGTACTAAGGTATTGTGGTGCGAATTTTGAGAATTTTTATCCGGGACCCGTCGGCCTGAAAACCGTGGAATCGGCTATATCTGGCCATCCTAGAAGCCAAAAGATTTTTTGCCGAATCATTGTTTATAGATCCATTTGTATCCTATGATGAATATCAGATGCTCAAATTTCACTCAAAACAAAAGAAAATAGCGTTTACAACTTATTTAGTGTATTTCTAACACGGCCTTTAACGAATCTTAGGGCCTTTAAACTTGTCTATTTTTAACTCGTATAGCTATTTAAACCCCCTGAGTCGTTATTACATGGTATTAAGGTATTGTGGTGCAAATTTTGGTACATTTTACCCGGGACCTTGTCGGCCTGAAAACCGTGGATAATAATCATCAAAATCGGCTATTTCTAGCCTAACAAGAACCCGAATGATTTTTTGTCGAATCCTTGATTATATGCCCATTTATATTCTATGATGAATATCATATGCTCGGATTTCACTCAAAACAAAATAGAATAGAGTTTACAGCTTATTTAGTGTATTTCCAACACGACATTCAACGAATCTTAGGGCCTTTAAAAGTGTCAAATTTAACTCGTATACCGATTTAAACCCCCTGAGTCGTTATTACATGGTATTAATGTATTGTGGGCGAATTTTGGTAATTTTTATCCGTGACCCTGTTGGCCTGGAAACCATGGATAATAACCTTCAAAATCGGCTATTTCTAGCCATACAAGAACCCGAAATATTTTTTGCCGAATTCTTGTTTATAGGCCCATATATTCTATGATGAATATCAGATGCTCGGTTTTCACTCAAAACAAAAGAGAATAGAGTTTACAACTTAATTATTGTATTTCGAACACGACCTTTAACGAATCTTAGGGCCTTTAAAGGTGCCTATTTTTAACTCGTATACTGTTTTTAAAGCCCTGAGTCATTATTATATGGTATTAAGGTATTGTGGTGTGAATTTTGAGAATTTTTATCCGGGACCCTGTCGGCCTGAAAACCGTGGATAATAACCTTCAAAATCGGCTATTTATAGCCTAATAAGAACCCGAAATTTTTTTTGCCGAATCCTTGTTTATAGGCCCATTTATATTCTATGATGAATATCAGATGCTCGGATTTCGCTCAAAACAAAAGAGAATTGAGTTTACAACTTATTTAGTGTATTTCCAACACGGCCTTTAACGAATCTTAGGGCCTTTAAACGTGTCTATTTTTAACTCGTATACTGTTTTTAACGCTCTGAGTCATTATTATATGTTATTAAGGGATTGCGGTGCAAATTTTGAGAATTTTTATCCGTGACCCTGTTGGCCTGAAAACCGTGAATAACATTCAAAATCGGCTATTTCTGGCCATCCTATAACCCGGAAGATTTTTTGCCGAATCCTTGTTTATAAGCCTATTTATATCCTATGATGAATATCAGATGCTCGGATTTCACTCAAAATAAAAGAGAATAGAGTATATAACTTATTTAGTGTGTTTCCAACACGACCTTTAACGAATCTTATGGCCTTTAAACGTGTCTATTTTTAACTCGTATACCAATTTTAACCCCCTGAATCGTTATTATATGGTATTAAGGTATTGTGGTGCGAACTTTGGGACTTTTTATCCGGGACCCTGTCGGCTTGAAAATCGTGGATAACAACCTTCAAAATCGGCTATTCCTAGCCAAACAAGAACCCGAAATATTTTTTGCCGAATCATTGTTTATAGGCCCATTTATATCCTATGATGAATATCAGATGCTCGGATTTCACTCAAAACAAAAGAGAATAGAGTTTACAACTTATTTTGTGTATTTTCAACACGACCTTTAACGAATCTTAGGGCCTTAAAACGTGTCTATTTTTAACACGTATACCGATTTAAACCCCCTGAGTCGTTATTATATGGTATTAAGGTATTGTGGTGCGAATTTTAGGACTTTTTATCCGGGACCATGTCGGCCTGAAAACCGTGGACCTTCAAAATCGGCTATTTCTAGCCAAACAAGAACCCGAAATATTTTTTGCCGAATCCTTGTTTATAGGCCCATTTATATCCTATGATGAATATCAGATGCTCGGATTTCACTCAAAACAAACGAGAATAGAGTTTACAACTTATTTAGTGTATTTCCAACACGGCCTTTAACGAATCTTAGGGTCTTTAAACGTGTCTATTTTTAACTCGTATACTGTTTTTAACGCCCTGAGTCATTATTATATGTTATTAAGGTATTGCAGAATTTTTATCCGGGACCCTGTCGGCCTGAAGACCATGGTTAATAACCTTTAAAATCGGCTATTTCTATCCAGCCTAGAACCCGAAAGATTTTTTGCTGAATCTCTTTTTATAGGCCCATTTATATCCTATGATGAATATCAGATGCTCGGTTTTCACTCAAAAGAAAAGAAAATAGTGTTTACAACTTATTTTGTGTTTTCCAACACGGCGTTAACGTAATATTAGGGCCTTCAAACGTGTCTATTTTTAAATCGTATACCGATTTTAACCCCCCCGAGTCATTAATATACCGTATTAAGGTTTTGTGGTGCGAATTTTTAGACTCTTTAACCAAGAACCTGTCGGCCTGAAAGCCGTGGATAATAACCTCAAAATCGGCTATTTCTGGCCATCCTAGAACCCGAAAAATTCTTTGCTGTATCCTTTTATAGGCCCAATTAAATCACATGATGAATATTAGATGCTCAGATTTCACTCAAAACAAAAGAGAATGGAGTTTACAACTTATTTAGTGTATTTCCAACACGAACTTTAACGAATCTTAAGGCCTTTAAACGTGTATATTTTAAACCCGTATATCTATTTTAAGACCCTAAGTCATTATTATATGGTATTAAGGTATTGTTGTTCGAATTTTGAGACTTCTTATCCCGGGACTCTGTCGGCCTGAAAATCATGGATTTACCTTCAAAATCGGCTATTTCTGGCCATCCTAGAACCAGAAAAAATTTTTGCTTAATCATTCTTTTTAGGCTCATTATATCCTATAATGAATATCAGATGCTCGGATTTCTCTTAAAACAAAATAGAATTGAGTTTCTAACTTATTTTGTGTGTTTCCAACACGGCCTTTAAAGTAATCTTAGGGCCTTTAAACGTGTCTATTTTTAACTCGTATACTGATTTTAATGACCTGAGTCATTATTATATGGTATTAAGGTATTGTGGTGCAAATTTCGAGACTTTTTATCTGGGACCCTATCGGCCTGAAAACCATGGATAATAACCTTCAAAATCGACTATTTCTGGCCATCCTAGAACACAGAGGATTTTTTTGCTGGATCCTTGTTTATAAGCCCATTATATCTTATGAAGAATATCGGATGATCGAATTTCCCTCAAAACAAAATAGATTAATGTTTAAAACTTATTTTGTGCGTTTTCAACACGACCTTTATAGTAAACTTAGGGCCTTTAAACATGTCAATTTTTATCCCGTATACCGATTTTTAAACCCTAAGTCATTATTATATGGCATTAAGGTATTGTGGTTCAAATTTTAAGACTTGTTATCCTGGACCCTGTCGGCCTAAAAACTGTGGATAATAACCTTCAAAATCGGCTATTTCTGGCAATCCTAGAACCCGGAAGATTTTTTTGCTAAATCCTTGTTTGTAGGCCCATTATATCCTATAATGAATATCAGATACTCGAATTTCTCGTAAAACAAAATAGAATAAACTATATAATTTATTTTGTGCGTTTCCAACACGGCCTTTAAATTAATCTTAGGGGCTTTAAATGTGTCTATTTTTAACTCTTATACCGATTTTAACGCTCTGAGTCATTATTATATGGTATTAACGTATTGTGGTGCGAATTTTTAGACATTTTATCCGGGTCCCAGGTCGGCCTGAAAATCGTGGATAATAACCTTCAAAATCGGTTATTTCTGGCCATCCTAGAATCCGAAGATTTTTTTCTGAATCCTTGTTTATAGGCCCGTTTATATCCTTTGATGAATATCAGATGCTCGGATTTCACTCAAAACAAAAGAGAATAGAATTTACAACTTATTTCGTGTATTTCCAAAACGGCCTTTAAGGAATCTTAGGGCCTTTAAACGTGTCTATTTTAAAGTCGTATGCCATATTTAACACCCTTTGTCAATTTTATACGGTATTAAGGTGTTATGGTGCGAATATCGAGATTTTTGATTCCGGAACCCCGTTAGCTTGAAAATCGTGGATATTAACCTTCAAGAAAGGCTATTTCTGGCCATCCTAGAACCCGGAATATTTTTTTGCAGAATCCTTGTACATAGGCCCATTATATCCTATAATAAATACCGGATGCTCGGATTTCTCACAAAACAAAAAAAAATAGAGTTTACAACTTATTTTATGTATTTCTAACACGGCCTTTAAACTAATCTTAAGACCTTTAAATGTGTATATTTTAAATCCATATGCCAATTTTAACACCCTGAGTCATTTTTATATGGTATTAAGGTATTGTGGTGCGAAGTACGAGGCTTTTTATCCCCGGACCCTATCGGCCAGAAAACCGTGAATAATAACTTTCAAAATTTGCTATTCCTAGCCATCCTAGAACCCGGAAGAATCTTGTTTATAGGCCCATTGTATCCTATAATGAATATCGGATCCTCGGATTTCTCTCAAAACAAAATAGAATAAAGTTTACAACTTATTTTGTGTATTTTCAACACGACTTTTAAAGTAATTTCTGGCCATACTAGAACTCAAAAGATTTTTTTTGCAGGATCCTTGTTTATAGGCTCATTAATTCCTATGAAGAATATTGGATGCTCAAATTTCTCTCAAAACAAAATAGAATAGAGTTTACAACTTATTTTGTGTTTTTTTCCCAACACGGCTTATAAAGTAATCTTAGGGCCTTTAAACGTGTCTATTTTTAACTCGTATACCGATTTTAACGCCCTGAGTCATTATTATACAATATTAAGGTATTGCGCTGTGAAGTTTTAGACTTTTTATCCAGGACCCTGTCGGCCTGAAAACCGTGGATAATAACCTTCAAAATCAGCTATTTCTGGCCATACTAGAACCCGAAATATTTTCTGTTGAATCCTTTTTTATAGTCCCATTTATATCCAATGATGAATATCAGATGCTCGGATTTCACTCAAAACAAAAGAGAATAGAGTTTACAATTTATTTAGTGTATTTCCAATACGGCTTTTAACGAATCTTAGGGCCTTTAAACATGTCTCTTTTAAACCCGTACACCTATTTTAAGACCATGAGACATTATTATATGGTATTAAGATATTGTGGTTCGAATTTTGAGACTTCTTATCCCGGGACTCTGTCGACCTGAAAATCGTGGATTTACCTTCAAAATCGGCTATTTCAAGCCATCCTAAAACCAGAAAGATTTTTTGCTTAATCTTTGGTTATAGGCTCATTATATCCTATAATGAATATCGGATGCTCGGATTTCTTATAAAAAAAAAATAGAATAGAGTTTATAACTTATTTTGTGTGTTTCCAACACGGCCTTTAAAGTAATCTTAGGGCCTTTAAACGTGTATATTTTTAACTCGTATACCGATTTTATTATATGGTATTAAGGTATTGTGGTGCGAATTTCGAGTCTTTTTATCCGGGACCCAGTCGGTCTGAAAACCGTGGATAATATCTAGACCTGGCAAAACTGACCCAACCTATATAACCTGACCCAAACCCGACCCGACACCCGAACTTAAAACCCGAGCTTGACCCGAAACTCGAAATGACCAGACACGACCAGAACATGACAGAGGTTTGTTGACCCGATACTTATCCGAAACCCGCAATGATCCGATATGAAACTACCCAACCTGAAATTAACTCGACAAAATATAACTCTAATTGATGAAAAAAAGTTAAAACAACCCGAAATGTTACTAAATGTACTTTTTCTCCCTTAATTGTTGACCCGAAATGGATCCGGGCTCGAATTGACCTGACCCGCTAGGACCTGAAACGACCCGAACAACATACCCGAATAACACTCGAAACCCGAAACAACCCGACCCGACCCGTATTAACCCGATAATATCTCAAACCCGAACTAAGCCGACCCGAACCCGACCCGATTGACCCGTTTGCCAGGTCTAATAATAACCTTCAAAATTTTCTATTTCTGGCCATCCAAAAACACGAAAGATTTTTTTGATGGATCCTTATTTATAAGCCCATTATATCTTATGAAGAATATCGGAATATCGAATTTCTCACAAAACAAAATAGAATAAAGATTACAACTTATTTTGTGTGTTTCCAACATGGCCTTTAAAGTAATCTTAGGGCCTTTAAACGTGACTATTTTTAACCCGTATACAAATTTTAAAACCCTAAGTCATTATTACATAATATTAAGGTATTATGGTGCAAATATCTAGACTTATTATCCCGTGACCCTGTCGGCCAGAAAACCGTGGATAATAGCCTTCAGAATCGGCTATTTCTGGCCATCCTAGACCCCGGAATATTTTTTGTTGAATCTTTATTTATTGTTCCATTATATCCTATAATGAATATCGGATGCGCAGATTTCTCTCAAAATAAAATAGAATATAGTTTAAAACATATTTTATGTATTTCCAACACAGGCTTTAAATTATTCTTAGGGCCTTTAGATGTATCTATTTTAAACCTGTGTGCCAATTTTAACACCCTGAGTCATTTTTCTAGGTTATTAAGATATTGTGGTGCGATTTGGAGACATCTTATCCCGAGACACTGTCGGCCCGAAATCCGTGGATAATATAAACTTCAAAATCGGTTACTTCTGGCCATACAAGAAACCGAAAGATTTTTTTGTTGGATCCTTGTTTATAGGCCCATTATATTTATGATGAATATCGGATGCTCGAATTTCTCTCAAAACAAAATAGAATAGAGTTTACAACTTATTTTGTGTGTTTCCAACACGACCTTTAAAGTAATCTTAGAGCCTTTAAACGTGTCTATTTTTAACTCGTATACCGATTTTAACGCCCCTGTCATTTTTATATGGAATTAAGGTATTGTTGAGCGAATTTCGAGACTTTTTATCCTGGACCCTGTCGACCTGAAAACCGTGGATAATAACCTTCAAAATCGGCTATTTCTAGACATCCTAGAACCCGAAAGATTTTTTTGCTGGATCCTTGTTTATAGGCCCATTAAATCCTATGATAAATATCAGATGCTCGAATTTCTCTCAAAACAAAATAGAGTTTACAACTGATTTTGTGTGTTTCCAACACGGCCTTTAAACGTGTATTTTAAACCCGTATACCTATTTTAAGGCCCTGAGACATTATTATATGGTATTTAGGTATTGTGGTGCGAATTTCGAGACTTCTTATCCTGGGACCCTGTCGGCTTGAAAAACGTGTATAATAACCTTCAAAATCGGCTATTTCTAGTCATCCTAGAACCATAAAGTGCTTTAAATTATCCTTAGGGCCTTTAGAGGTGTCTATTTTAAACCCGTATGCCAATTTTAACACCCTGAGTCAATTTTGTATGGTATTAAGATATTGTGGTGCGAATTTGGAGACTTTTTTTCCCGGGACACTGTCGGCCTGAAAACCGTGGATTATAACTTTCAAAATCGGATATTTATGGCCATCCTAGTACCCGAAAGATTTATATGCTGGATCCTTGTTTATAGGACCATTTATATCCTATGATTAATATCGGATGCTCAAATTTCTCTCAAAACAAAATAGAATTGAGTTTTTAACTTATTTTGTGTGTTTCTAACACGCCCTTTAATGTAATCTTAGGGCATTAAAACGTGTCTATTTTTAACCAGTATACCGATTTTAAAACCCTGAGTCATTATTATATGGTATTAAGGTATTGTGGTGCGAATTTCGAGACTTCTTATCCCGAGACCCTGTCGGCCTGAAAATCGTGGATAATAACCGTCAAAATCGGCTATTTCAGGCCATCCAAGAACCAGAAAGATTTTTCGCTTAATCTTTGTTTATAGGCTCATTATATCCTATAATGAATATCAGATGCTCGTATTTCTCTTAAAACAAAATAGAATAGAGTTTATAACTCGTTTCCAACACGGTCTTTAAAGTAATCTTAGGGCTTTTAAACGTGTCTATTTTTAACTCGTATACCGATTTTAACGCCCTGAGTCATTATTATATGGTATAAAGGTATTGTGGTGCGAATTTAGAGACTTTTTATCAGGGACCCTGTCGGCCTGAAAACCGTGAATAATAACCTTCAAAATCGTCTATTTCTGGCCATCCTAGAACACAAAAGATTTTTTTGCTAGATCTTTGTTTATTAGCCCATTATATCCTATAATGAATATCGTATGCTCGAATTTCTATTAAAACGTGTCTATTTTTAATCCGTATACCGATTTTAAAAAGCCTGAGTCATTATTATATGTTAATAAGGTATTGTGGTGCGAATTTCGAGACTTTTTATCAGAGACCCAGTCGGCTTGAAAACCGTGGATAACCTTCAAAATCGGCTAGTTCTGGCCATCCATGAACCTGATAGATTTTTTGATGAATCCCTATTTATAGGCCCATTATATCCAATAATGAATATCAGATGCTCGGATTTCTCTTAAAACAAAATAGAATAGAGTTTATAACTTTTTTTTTTATTCTAACACGACCTTTAAAGTAATCTTAAGGCTTTTAAATATGCCTATTTTAAATCCGTATGCCAATTTTAATACCCTGAGTCATTTCTATATGGTGTTAAGATATTATGGTGCAAATATCGAGACTTACTATCCTGGGACCCTGTCGGCCAGAAAACTGTGGATGATTACCTTCAATATCAGCTATTTTTGGTCATCCTAGACCCCGAATGATTTTTTAATGAATCTTTATTTATAGGCTCATTATATCCTATAATGAATATCGTATGCTCAGATTTCTCTCAAAACAAAATCGAATATAGTTTAAAACTTATTTTGTGTATTTCCAACATGGCCTTGAAATTAATCTTAAGGTCTTTAGACGTGTCTATTTTAAACCCGTATACCGATTTTAAAACCATGAGTCATTTTTATATGGTATTAATGTATTGTGGTGCGAATTTCAAGACTTTTTATCAGGGAACCTGTTAGCTTGAAAACCATGATAAATAATGAATCAGTTATTTCTGGCCATCCTAGAATTCGGAAGATTTTTTGTTGAATCCTATTTTTTATAGGCCCTTTATATCTTATATTGAATATCAGATACTCGGATTTCTCTCAAAACAAAATTGAATATAGTTTAAAACTTATTTTGTTTATTTCCGACATGGCCTTTAAATTAATCTTAGGGCCTTTAGATGTGTCTATTTTAAACACGTATGCCAATTCTAACACCTGAGTCATTTTTCAATGGTATTAAGATGTTGTGGTGCGAATTTGGAGATTTCTTATCCCGGGACACTGTCGGCGTTAAAACCGTGGATAATATAACCTTCAAAATCGGCTATTTCTGGCCATACTAGAACCCAAAAGATTTTTTTGTTGGATCCTTTTTGTAGGCCCATTATACCCTATGATGAATATCGAATGCTCGAATTACTCTCAAAACAAAATAGAATAGAGTTTACAACTTATTTTGTGTGTTTCCAACACGGCCATTAAAGTAATCTTAGGGCATTAAAACGTGTCTATTTTTAACCCGTATACCGATTTTAAAACCCAGAGTCATTATTATATGGTATTAAGGTATTGTGGTGCAAATTTCGAGACTTCTTATCCCGAGACCCTGTCGGCCTGAAAATCGTGGATAATAACCTTCAAAATCGACTATTTCAAGCCACCCTAGAACCAAAAAGATTTTTTTGCTAGATCCTTTTTTTATAAACCCTTTTATATCCTATGATGAATATTGGATGCTCCAATTTCTCTCAAAACAAAATTGAATAGAGTTTTTAACTTAATTTGTGTGTATCCAACACGGCCATTAAAGTAATATTAGGGCCTTTGAACGTGTCTATTTTTAACCCGCAAACCGATTTAAAAACCCTGAGTCAATATTATATGATATTAAGGTATTGTGGTGCGAATTTCGAGACTTTTTATCCGGGACCCTGTCAGCTTGAAAACCGTGGATAACCTTGTTTATAGGCCCTTATATCCTATAATGAATATCAGATGCTCGGATTTCTCTCAAAACAAAATTTAATATAGTTTAAAACTTATTTAGTGTATTTCCAACACGGCATTTAAATTAATCTTTGGGCCTTTAGATGTGTCTATTTTAAACATAGTTTCCAATTTTAACACTCTAGGTCATTTTTCTTTGGTATTAAGATATCATGGTGCGAATTTGGAGACTTATTATCCCGGGACCCTGTCGGCCTGAAAACCGTGGAAAATATAACCTTCAAAATCGGATTTTTTGTTGGATCCTTGTTGATAGGCCCATTATATCCTATGACGAATATCAGATGCTCGGATTACTATCAAAACAAAATAGAATAGAGTTTACAACTAATTTTGTGTGTTTCCAACACGGCCTTTAAATTAATCTTCGGGCCTTTAAACATGTCTATTTTTAACTCGCATAACGATTTTAACGCCACGAGTAACAATTATATGGTATTAAGGTATTGAGGTTCGAATTTGGAGACTTTTTATCCAGGACCCTATCGGCCTGAAAACTGTGGATAATATAACCAACAAAATCGGCTATTTCTGGCCATCCTAGAACCTGAAAGTTTTTTTTTGCTGAATCCTAGTTTATAAGCCCATTATATCCTATGATTAATATCGGATGCTCGAATTTCTCTTAAAACAAAATAGAATAGAGTTTACAACTTATTTAGTGTGTTTCCAACACGGCCTTTAAAGTTGTCTTAGGGCTTTTAAACGTGTATTTTTAACTCGTATACCGATTTTAACTCCTTGAGTCATTATTATATAATATTAAGGCATTGTGGTACAAATTTCGAGACTTTTTATCCAGGACCCTGCCGGCTTGAAAACCGTGGATAATATAACCTTCAAAATCGGCTATTTCGGGCCATCCTAAAAACCGGAATATTTTTTCTGAATCCTTGTTTATAGGCCCATTTATATCCTATGATGAATATCAGATACTCGGATTTCACTCCAAACAAAAAAAATATAGAGTTTACAACTTATTAAATGTATTTCAAACATGGCATTTAAGAAATCTTAGGGCCTTTAAACGTGTCTACTTTAAACTGGTGTACCCGGTGTACCTATTTCATCTGAGACATTATTATACGGTATTAAGGTATTGTGGTGCGAATTTCGGGAGTTCTTATCCCGGGACCATGTCGGCCTGAAAATCGTGGATAATAAACCTTCAAAATCGGCTATTTCTGGTCAACTTAGAACCATAAAGATTTTTTGCTGGATCATTGTTTATCGGCCAATTATATCCTAAGATGCTCGAATTTCTCTCAAAAACAAAATAGATTGGATTTTTTAACTTATTTTGTGTGTTTCCAACACGATCTTTAAAGTAATCTTAGGGCCTTTAAACGTGTCTATTTTTAACTCGTATACCGATTTTAAAACAATGAGTCACTATTATATGGTATTAAGGTATTGTGGTGCGAATATCAAGAA
>JAOWBH010155913.1:0-20450 GCA_028566215.1 Silene coronaria | reverse complement strand
AGACTAATCTTGTGCCCAAATATTCCCTTCAATCAATGTAAGGAAATATGATTTTTCTCTACTTTTATTTATGTTCAATTTTTGCATGCATGTTACATAGATCTTTATATTACACAAAATAACTTGTAATTTGTTAAACTAATTAGAGGAGTCTAATTAGGGTCTATGAACTTTCAGAAATTTATGACAAATATTTCAAGTTAATGTTCATTGCTGCGGTTGATCCTGATTTAGTCTTTGTCCCTAAGGGTAACCCTGTTGATAAGGGGTCGGATAGTGCATTGTCTGCCATTGATGCAAAATTAGACTCCTTTATCACTCGCATTGATAAGAAATTAGATGCTCAGGCCACGGCTTTGGCCAAGGCGATTTCAAGTTTAGGGAAAGGAGATTCTACTACTACGGTTGGCAATGGTGTACTTTTAGCTTGGATGAAGGGTGTGGAAGGGCGTGTTAAAACTGTGGAGAAAAGTGTCTCAGATCTCTGTCATGAGGTAATCCGTCACGGCTATCGCATAGACTTTCTGGTCATTCAAGGCAGGTCCTTGATGAAGGATGGGAAAGGGGTTCGAGAAGATGTGGCTACAGTCTTAAGGCTACTAAAGCGTTGTCCCTGAAAGTTTTAAACTTCGACACTTGTCTCACTGCTCAGGCCAACCATGTTCGTTCCTGTTTCGATCGTCTTGACACTCTCGAGTTTTGCACCAGACCTGATTACGTTGACCCTAATGTCATCCATCACCCTTAAGCTCACCCTTTGCCTGCCTCTTCTTTTCTTCAACTTGCTTTTGTTGGACTTATTTTAGTATTATTCGGCCCTTTTGGCACTAATACTTATTCGGCCCACTTGGCTTATTTTTTTCGGCCTAGTTGGCATCTTTTGTTGGTTTGTCTTAAACTACATTATCTTCGGCTTGCTTTCGTAGACATGATTCTCACTTTATAATATGTGTTTTCTTATCTATTTTTTTCCTCGGATTATATCATTCTAGTTGTTTTATGTCTGTTCTCATTTTTTTCAATGATGTCAAAAGGGGGAAGAAATGACCTTGATTTGAGTATTTGCCTAAGCTTGCTCCTTGTCAAGACCCTCATTCTCTCAAGGTCCTTAGGTGCTATAACCTTGATCAATTTTGAATACCTTGAGTTCTTTGTGCTACCTTCATTGTATTATGTTGATGCGGAACTTAACCTTAGTCACAAATCATAGGAGACTTGTCGTCATCAAAAAGGCGGAATTTTTTGGATCATGTAGGATTTTATGTTTTGATAATGACAAGTTTATCTTGTGTATATATTAGTTGCTCGTAATCGTTTGTTAGTCGTGATAGATTAAACATGGTTGCAAGATAGCTAGAAGAAAGTTATAGTTGACTATGCTATTGATGAGTTTTATGACTATCCTATTGATGAGTAAAACAACTTATGAGTTGTCATGCTATCTAGGGTTTTCTAGATCATTCTTTCTAAACCCTAAACTATCATTTGTAACCTAATATCCTAACTAGAGTTTTTTTTATAGTAGGCAACGGGCTTATGAGCCATTGCTTATCTACACGAAATCTCTTGTACAAGATTGAGATCGAATTGAATCTTAGATAATATTTGGTTAGAGATTATTTGTCTCTTTATATTATTTGATTTATTATTTCCAATCTTCTAGGATATTATTGTTGCAAATATAGGAGGACAAGATATTTCTTGCTAAGGACTCCACGCCTCTATTTAGGGTTTCGCTTAAACCCTAGCTCCTCTTCTCTATAAATATACAAGTAATTCTTCGTTTGAAAAACAACTTTTGGCAACATATATTGTTCTTTGCAAACAAATTGAGTAAAGCCTTTTCAAGTCGATTTAAATTATTTTCAAATTTATTTGTCTTCAAGAAAAGTTTCATTTCTCTTTGCAATCCTTCGTGGGAACTACGTTATTGATATAGTGTTAGAATTGAGCCTTATCCATACAATTTGTGTGAACATTCAAGCATAATCAAATACTTTCTTATTAGCGAAAGTTAGTAGAGTATTTTTATAATACTCGATTGAGTTACAACTAGAGTTAGTTGTACGAGTAGGTTAGTAATTTTGTAATCCGTAGAAAGGTACTAAAGTTATTAATCGAGAATAGTGGACGTAGGTTTCGACTTGTGAAACTAAACCACTTCAAATCTCGTGTGTCACCTTTCTTTGTTTCGTTGCATTTTTCTTTACGCTAGAAGTGTATAATAGGTTAGTTTTAATCAATAAACCCTAACATATTATTCGCTATTTTCAAGTTTGGATTAAGTTCAAAAAGATACTCAAACAGTTGATGGTGAAGGGTATCCTATTTATAGAAGGAGAAAAGAAAGTGGATTGCTTGAGAAAAATGGTGAAACTGTTGACAATGGATTCATCGTCCATATAATGTGCAGTTATTGATAAAATTTGTGCTCGTATCAATGCTGAATGGTGCAATCAATCAAGGTCTATTAAGTATTTGTTCAAGTAGATAAACAAAGGAGTTGATCGAGTGACGATGTAATCCTCTCAAAGGCGACGCAATGATGAGAACCCTAAGCAAACATATGAAATACGAAGGTTTTACGATTGTAGGTATTTCTATGCATGTGAGTTTGTATGGAGAATTTTTTCGTTTAATATTCATTTTCGCACACCTGCTGTTGAACGATTGCAGTTCCACTTTCCAGATCAACAAAGTGTTTTTTTAATGATGACGATCCTATTGATGAAGTTTTAAACAGTCCGGCAATCGCTATCTCTAAATTTTTAGACTGGATGGAATGTAATAAATGCGAGGTTGAAGCAAAAGAATTGACTGATTCAGTTAATTCCCTACTAAGTTTGTATGGAAGAAAGACCTTCGCAAGTGGAGTTTAAGAGAACGTGGATTTTCAATTGGCAGGTTGCAACATGTTATTCCTAATTGAGGGGAGCTGTATTTCATGCGTTTAATGTTGATCTTTGTTAAGGGCTATACATGCTACGGGGATATTAGAAAAGTTGATCGTGTTGTATACCCCACTTACAGGGAAGCACGTTATGTGATGGGGCTTGCTTGGTGATGATAAGGAATATATAGATGTAATAGAGGAAACAAGCAATTGGAGGTCTGGTGTCTATCTTAGTAGCCTTTTTGCAACTTTATTATTATCGGGTACGATATCAAGTCCATAATTTGTATGGGAAAAAACATGGAGTCTACTTTCGGATGATATCGTGCATCGTCAGCGTCGCATTACAAATAGACCAGGTCATTTTTTCACTTACTTTTTATTCATATGTTGATTATATCTTTATCCTTTTAGTTATAAAATATTATTTGTACATATGTTCATTTATTTCCATTATTTTAACAATATATATTATTTCACTCACAGAATTAAGACCAACTGATCCAGAGTTTAAGAATTATACTTTGTTTGACATTGAAGCATCTTTGCAACGAAACGTGTCCACCTTACGGATATTTAATGGTATGCTATTTCCTGATTCCTGGCTACAAAAAATCATGTTAATATGGTTGCGGATAAGCTATCATATGACAAAGAATTGTTGCATGAGGAGCATAAGCAACTCATATCCACGATGACAGATGAGCAACGTAGTGTATACAACGAAGTCATGGATGTTGTCCAAATTGGTAAAGGAGGTGTATTCTTTGTTTATGGTTATGAAGGGACTGAGAAGACATTTATCTGGAGAACGTTATGCGCTGCATTATGTAGTATCGGAGAAATTGTTCTTCCGGTTGCTTCGAGTGGTATTGCTGCAATATTGCTACCCAGCTGGAAGGACATCACATTCTAGATTTGCCATTTCGATCAATGCAGTTGAAAATTCTACATGTTCTAGAATTAAACCTGGAACGGATTTGTCAGAATTGTTAATACGAACAAAATTGATAACCTGGGATGAAGCTCCAATGACTCATAATTATTGTTTTGAAGCTCTAGACAGAAGTTTAAGGGACATCTTGCGATTTTCAAATAATGTAGACCCTGACCAGCCATTCGGGGGCAAAGTCATTGTATTCGACAGTGATTTTCGACAATGCTTATTACCAGTTGTTCCTAAAAGTAGGAGGGCAAATATCGGGTTTGCTTCTTCGTGTTCATCCAATATTTGGTCTTCTTGCAAGGTAATCTAATTTTCATAAGCTTCTGAATTAACTACAACTTCTTCTTTTCCCCGACGATTTTGTTTTCCTCATTATCTATAATTTTTTTGTCAAACAAGGTACTAAAATTAACGAAAAACATGCGTATTCAATCTGGAAGTTCAAATTTTAATGCTAATGAAATCCAAGAATTTTCTGAGTGGATTTTTGAAAGTCAGAGATGGTACATCAGGAGAACATAATGACGGAGAAGTTTATATAGAGCTCCCCGATGATATCCTTATTAAGGATGTCGACGACCCCGTTTGCTGCTATTGAACATAATACTTATCCATCTTTTGTTACTCAATACCGGAATTCAGATTATCTTCAAGAAAGAGCAATTCTTGCGACAACTCATGAGATTGTGGAGACTGTCAATGACTATGTGTTGTCCCTTATTCCCGCTGAAGAAATTTTTTATTACAATTCTAAAGAAATAAGCAAAGAAGAGACCAATTCAGAGATACACGAAGTTTACTCTACAGATTTTCTCAACTCAATTAAATGTTCAAATCTCCCGAACCACAAGTTGAAGTTGAAGGTTGGGGCAACGCTAATGCTACTAAGAAACATTGATCAACCACAAAGATTATGTAATGGCACAAGATTGGTCATAACTAACTTGGGTGTTCTTGTTATTAGGGAAACTGTCTTAACTGAGAGTAATAAGGGAGAAATAGTCCATATTGCTCGGATCACGTTAACTCCTTCAGATTCAACAAAATTCCCGGTTAAATTTGAGCTAAGACAGTTTCCAATAATCGTTTGCTTTGCCATGACAATCAACAAAAGTCCAGGACAATCATTATCCAGTGTTGGTCTTTATCTTCCTAGGCCTGTTTTTAGTCATGGTCAACTCTATGTTGCTATCTCGAGGGTGGCCAGTAAAAAAAGTTTGAAAGTACTTATTTGGAACAACGAATGCACATCTAATGTAACTGTTAATGTTGTTTACCATGAGATATTTGTGTAATTGGAATAGTATTTGATGTAAGCATACACTATATTCTATTTTCGTAGTATGTAACCAAGTGTCTCTATGAAATTGTCAATTTTCATAATGTTAATTATATTGATTACGCATCTACTTATTTACTTATGTACTCATCTAGAATTTTTTGCAAAGTACTAATAATTTCCATAACATATATTTTACCTGCATCAATAACCTTTTATTCATAAATTATATTATACCCGTGCATTTTTGCACGGGTTACACACTAGTTGTTAACATAATAGCATGAACCTTGAATTATCAAATTATGAGCAATGGAAAATGCTGTTGCATTGAAATTTTTAGCCATTACTGATCTTTGAAAAGTAACATTGGTTTTACGAAAAATGTTATCACATCATTCCAAATCAAACTTCATTATCGATAAAGTAGAGCAAAAAGATAAGGGATAAGTTAGAACATAGAAGCTTTTAGACTTTTGGTAAAAGGGGTTTTTATCAAAACGGTTAAGTTACATATTTTTTCACCGGAAAATGACATTGGTATCAAAATTTAAAGTTTAGATATGTAAAGGTAGTAATTTTGAAAATTTTCTATAAAAGGGAGTAAATTTGAAAAAATGGTATCAGGGAATAATCTATAATTTATCTTTATATAAATTGCAATATAAGCAAATAATTACTATTGCGTTTTTAAAATTAAAGTACATATTTTATTGGTATTTTTTTTCGAAATAGGATTTTTGTTCTCAATTAATGGTGGCGGTGTCTGGTGGTAGTAGATAGTCATGACAATAAAGGGCGGGGTGTTAAAGCGGGGAGGATTTGAAATGGCGCTTGGGGTGGCTGGTTCGGCGTTATGTCTTATAATAGTCATTTTTAAACGGCCTAATGACCCTCATTTTATGACAAATAAATTACTTATTACCAAGTTAAGCTTTATTTCTAACAATATTCATTTTTAAACGGTCTAATGACCTTCATTTTATCGAGCTTTGTATTTCTCAAGGAGAAGTCAAAAGGCTCAAATACAAATTCAAAAAGAGGAAAATTAAGTTCAAATGACGAAAATGATAAAAAAAGGCAATCACCTAGATAAAAAGGGCAACCTACCCACTACAGAGGTCATATGCTTGATCGGGCCGATGCCATGACTGAGATTTACCCACCGAACACTTGTATCGTGTGAGTCAGTCGACGAGGTTGATTGAACCACCAAGCCGCGAAATGAACTAATTGTCATTGGACAACATTTTGTACGTAATCGGGGTTTTAAGAGAGATTATGAATAGCTCATATACCTTCACTTGTAGGATTGACAACCTTTGCTCTTAGATAGTAGAAGTTGTAATAGTATAATCTACGAAGTAGTATTTGCCTTTTGAAGTTGGTGAACATCAACTGAGTTAGTGCTGGTCTAATCGACCGACCACATGCATGCCCTAATCACCTTGACCCGAACCCACCTACGCGAGGGAGTGACTCGAGTTGGATGGCTGACACCTTTATTCATCTTTAAATTTTTCCGAATATACACTTGAGTAAGACCGTACAAGGTAACGGTTATAAGTTTCTTGCCACTTTTAACGATGGTTGTAATAACAAGTTAACACCTCATACTCATAGTCATAGTCATAGTCTATAACGAATTACGGTAACATGGCCTTCTACCGTTCCTTGATCTTAATTATCGTCGTACGAAATAACAATTCCTAATTCGTAACGAATTAATTCATCCACTTTACAATTACGACCTAATTCTTCCATTTTCCCCAATTCCTCTCAGATTTCCTTGTATTATACGAATCATCAAATCATCGCACCGTCATTTCATAATCCGTAGCAATTCTTGAGGCGTTGCACCACTTCTCTTGCAACAATGGTGGTCTGCAAGTGTCGTAAAGTCAGTTAATTTCTCTCTATCCATTTTTATTTTATTCTGATTTTAATCAGTTTTCGATTGATTTCTTCTTTCGATTTCGTGTTTAATGTGCTGGATTTTTGGTTGTTTGCCTTTATTGTCGAACATTTTCATACGATCTTGTTGTTTTGGATTATGTTAAGGTTTAATTTTTAACCGATCTCTGAAAATTTGGGTTTAATTTTGGAAAAGTTGTCTTAAACGTGTTAGCGCGTTTAGATTGAGCTAGTTATCGACCAATTCAGCTCGAAAACCCGATCGATTGCCGTTTCATTAAGGAATGTTGATAGAATTGATCGCATTTTGTTAGGAAATGTCCCGGTATGGTTTAACTCTAGTTTATAGCTTGAAATCGGAGGTGATAAAGGGATTTATTTGCGGGTGTTTATGATCAGCTAATGACGGTGATGTTAGTGTGATTCAAATAATTGTAAAAGTTGTCTTTATGATCTACTAGTAATGCCAATATTGTTGTAGGATATTAGTATGATTCGGACACAATATAAGTCGGCTGTTTTTCAATTTGTATCTTAGATGCTACTCCGCGATAATCCTTCCTGTTTGGCTTTTCAGGCAACTAAATTATACTGTTTCGTGCACAAGGTTCCTGTTTGTGGCGAGTGCATATGCTTCCCTGAACATCAAATTTGTGTGGTACGTTTCCTAACATAAACGCGTTGATATGTTTTTCATCTTTTAGTTGTGAAGAGGGTACGAAGTAGGTCCCTGTTGGGGTAGCGGGGGAATGCTTACGGGGATTTGACCATATAGCATGTACCACTTTGATGAAATCTGGAAGCTGTTGTTTGATTAGTGATATGATTTCAAATCCCTCATATTTCTGATTTTACTTGAAAACGACGTGTGGGCAAATTTGGACCGGAGGGAGTATTGTGCAGATCAAGACAGTTATCCAAGCTATGTTAACTCGCGTATTAGTTTTTAAAAGTAATTATAGCTTCTTTATAGTTAAGCTAACGATCTACCATATTTTCCTGGTATGTTTAGAACATACATATAGTTGATATTTTTTCTTTTATATATAATTAGGTCCGCACATACTCTGAGTGGGTGATTGATGGAGATTATGATTGGCCTCCTAATTGTTGTAAGTGTAACGCCGTGCTTGAAGAAGGGACAGATCCACAGACTACTCGGCTGGGTTGCTTACGTATGTTTTTTGTCGGCGCAGTTTGATTGTTTAAGACCTTTTCTTTGGACTTTTGCAAAGAGATTTTTTTGATTATGTGGTAATATGAACTATACGATCCACTTTCAACAGATGTTATTCATACAAATTGCTTGGTTTCTCAATTAAAAAGTTTTCCTCCACACACTGCACCAGCTGGGTACGTCTGCCCTGCATGCTCAACTTCAGTAAGTTCCCCCCTCTTCCCCCCTCCCAATATCGTCGCTGTTTCTTTCTTACTGTACTCTTCTTATTTGTGCTGCCATTTTTCATGGTAAATGAATAAAATTCCATGGTCATTCAAGTTATTTCAATGAGCTTAGTTATGAATGTTTCATTTATTGCTTGGATAGTTCGATAGAGAGACGAACAACTAAAACAAGTAAATGTCTGCTGTCATTTGTTAATGAGATGTAAAGCAAAAGAGCAAAGGGTACTCTAGATTCATGATTTAATTCTTGTAAAAGTCTCATCAAAGTTAGTTAAATAGTGATAAGTCTGATAACACATGGTATGAGAGCAGTTAGTTGCCAATGTGCTGATTCATGTACTCCTTTCGTCCTGCCTAATTTTGCATTCTTTATTTTAATGCTTCCTATGGTTGCATCATACATTCTTAATTAACGCAAATTGGTTGAATCTTGCTCATTGGTAGCAGTGCGTGATAGTTATAAAATGATAACCTTGGCAACCTGAACGGCCAGGAATGATGACTTCTTTGTTATTTCTTCCTACCTTTTTAGCTTTCATTATTCTCATTATTTTGAATCATTTTACTGAGCACAATAAGTTCTGGTATTGTTTGCTGGTGCAGATATGGCCTCCTAAAAATTTTAAGGATTCAGGATCACGTCTTCACTCAATGCTTAAGGAAGTAGTTATGCAAGTAAGATCCTTCAGCAATCTTGTTTACTTTCTATCTCTGCAAAATATAGCCATTTCTAAGAATCCCAAAAGAACATTAAAAAAAACATTTGAAGTAGTGTTTGCTTTTTGCTGCCATAATTGGTTTATTGTCGCCTTGTGTGTACCCTTTTATTTTTCCTCTAAAAATCTAAATGTTCCTTACTTTGTTGGAGGCTCATGTGGCAACAAAATGTTGTGGTCAAGTTGTTGCTAAATGCTAATGTAGTTGCCAAAGCTTTTCAGGAGCTCAAGTTACACTTGCCTTCTCTTTTTTCTTCTTATTTTGTTTCCCGGGCTAATGAGCCTGCTTGTGTCAATTTTTTTATTGTAATTATTATGCATGGTCTCCAATGCCACATGCAAAAAATTGTTTTAGAGCATTAGAAGGCTGTTACATCATCTTAATTGCCAATGGGATTATTCCTGGCAGTGAGAAGTTTGTCTAGGTATGCCTTGCTGTTTCCTTACACTAGAATTGTAAAATCCAACCTTGGCTGAAAGCAAGGCTCTTATACAACATTTATCAGAAATGTGTACCAACTTTTTTTTGTGTCATTTTAAATAAAAATTGCGGAAATACAATTTACTGCCTAATGGAACTAAATGATACGCTATTCATTGGCTTTGGAATATGTTGGAATAAAGGAAGATGACTCACAAATTGGTATGCTTTTTATTTGTGAAGTAGTAGTTTGTCGATGCATTTCTCATTATGGGTTGTTTGGAGACAAGCATTTTGTGTTTTCTCATACGAGGTAAGAGTGTAAAACTTTTTACATTTGACTTCTTAGCCCGCATAGTCATTAGCATTTGAAGCATCGGAACAATGTCATTGGAAATACCATTTATTTTCTTACATTTGATTTTGATGCTCTGGACTGTGTTACTTCAATTGTTCGGCCCTTCACTTTTAGGACCGTATGTTTTCAATGCTGAAACAACCTGGCTTAAGAGTTGTCAATTTTTACATGTTTTTGTTATGATTGTATGCTTGATAAATTTGTAGCCTACAGTTTTGTCTCTTACTCGCTTTACTGGGCTAGATATGTGATCGGCTGTATGTATCTTGTATATTTTTGCCTTTCTGTCAAATTAAATTGCTAATTTCCATCTTGCAGACGGGCCTTGAGAAGAACGTTTTCGGAAATCATCCTGTTTCGTTGCCTTCACCAGGACGTGGGCCCCCTGCTTTTACTTCAGATCCGTTAAAGCATGTGTCTGGTTCTGGTGGCACTGAAGGACTAGGAAGTGAAGCGGCATCTGGAGCTGGAGGGGAGTCTGCTTTTGTGGATATCAATGGCTCTTCACCATCTAGTTCTCTTTCTGTGAATCACGAGCCTAATTACGTTAAACCTGGAACTGCTGCGACTGTAAGCTACTCCGTATACGTTTTCATGCTGACTAATTAGCTTCCTGTTTTTCAAGTTGTTTGTTTTAATTAGCGACGTTGGACTTGTTTGAAAGAAAGTAAAGAAACCATAGCTGGATAAAGCTTCAGTTCCGACTCGTGCGCTTTCTTACAATTTCCCTAACTGCTATCTTGTTTGAAGGGAGTTAGTATGGAAAGACTTTGAAAAACCTTCCACAACCTGTGAAACTGGGCTATTGATTCCACTCAACCCTTTTAGAAAATTGCGAACTAATACCCACGCAGAGTGTACCCATATTATGAATCTGTATCATGCCATTTTTCTAAAATCTACATATTAGATATTAAATTAAGCGTGTATCATGTATCCATGTTGCACATTCATATAACGATTGGCGCATGCCAATTGAAAACACCCAATAATATCTCTCGTCTCCTAAACTCAAGCCATGGCTCCTCCACTCTTTTTTCTAAAATGTAGACCGGTTATTACTTACACCTTGTTTGTCGGAAAGATCCCCATTTAACCTAGATCCAATATTCTATTCTCCCAAACTGTCTCTTCCCAGCAAAGCCATCCCTTCTATCAACAGGTGAATCTAAAACATTCGTCACCTTCATATAATCAAGGGTATCATCATTGATCTAACTCCATATAAGTTTTCCCTTTAAGTTGCCGCACTTCCTCTTGTTTCTCCCTTAAATTAGTCACAAAACTTCCCCTGCTTTTCCTTCCAATCTGAACAGAGGAATACCCAATGGGGTCCATTAATGGAGAAAGAGGACGTGAGAGATGACAGAGTTCAGATGAGAAGGAGAGTAAATGGGATAACGAAGTCTAAGAAGAGAGAAAAGAGAACATTTATTTTAAACACCAAATTTTAGCCTCTGTTGGTCGCAAATATGGCCTTTATATGCTGACTTTAACTTGACAGGCTGGGGCGACAACAAGGAAAGGCAACATACATGTTGAAAGGCAAAACTCTGAAATTTCATACTTTGCTGATGATGAGGATGGAAACAGGAAGAAATATACTCGAAGAGGTGAGATTGGTTTGCACATATGGGCATATGGCATATCATATGAAACTGTACAAGCATGTCAATACCGATTTAGTCATAGATCGCTAGATCAGGAGTCAATTTGGAACGTTACTTGTTTGGCTTGATTAACCTTTTTTTCTGGTATGTAGGTTTGCTTAGTTTTAGCTGCTCTTGAATTTTTATTGTCACAGGTCCTTTCCGCCACAAGTTCTTAAGAGCATTAGTGCCTTTCTGGTCTAGTGCTTTGCCTACATTACCGGTGACAGCACCGTCACGCAAAGACTCATTAAATGCTGATGATGTTGGTGAAGGACGTTCGCGACAGGCGAGATCTTCAAGAATGGATTCAAGAAAAATCCTCCTTTTTATGGCGATAATGTAATGTTTGCTACCTCCACTTGATATATTTTTATCTCATCCTCATTGTCATTGTGTACCCTCTTTTTGCGGCTTACCTTTTTTTCCTGCCATTGTTTGCACCCAAGAGAAAACTGCATCTAGAATTACTCACGGGATCATGTTTTTATCTTGTTATTGCGTATTTTATTTGCAACAAAGAGCTGTTAGACATATGAAGTATTCAAAATATTAAGATTAGTGTCTGCAATTATGCAAATAAGGATGTCTTGGATTTTTTTGGTTGACTCTAGCTTCATTTCTGGAGGTTGCCCTTCAAAATTTTGATTGTAGAGTCCAATGTCTTTCTCTTTTTCGAGTGTGCTTTTTTGTACTAGCATAGCCTTTGATGTGGCTTTTGGTGCCCTGGGGATTTTACTAATTCCACTTTTAACCCGAGTTTGCCAGTTGGCGTATTTCTGACATTGTCAACCAAAGTTTTGAAAGTTTTTGCATCTTGGGTGACATACGTTATAACACACTCAAATTTCATCTAACTGACGTATTCCAACATGATAAAGTGCAAAGAAAAAAGAATTTTAAAGTAAAATTTGACATAATTTTGCAAAAAGAAGTGGAACTAGTAAAATTAGTCTCGGGCACTTGAGTGAAAATTTCCAATTATTTATGTTTGGTTGTTGTAGGGCATGCATGGCAACAATGGGTATCCTCTACTACAGAATCGCCCAAGGTGGGCTTGGCCAGGAGATGCCTAATGATGAGCAATAGTGACCGATTGGCCTGCAAAGTCGAACCAACTCTACCCTGTTCCCGACTTTCTGTTTATTTTGATGATGTAGCTGCCTCCATTTGATTCTACCAAATTGTAGGCGTGTACTGGTTTCTGGTGAAATGTTTCTTGGAGGCCTTCATGAAGTCATGTTCTATAATTTTTTTTGCCCTGTATGTAACTTATTCTACATCTACTTCTCATCCTGTAAGATTTCAGTCTCGTTCTATTTTGGACGACAGACCGACAGTGAGACCCTCCTGGCTGCTATCTTAAGGCTAGCTGTGGTTCAATCCCCTAGGCACGTGATAACATGCAAACTATGCTGAGAATAGTAGCGGTACTCTTACAAGCCGATTTTTTTTTTTAAAATTAATGACTCTTTTTTCCTGTCAATTGTACTTGATTGTTGCAAGCGAGCCACTTCGAATATCAGGAACACCCATAGCCATCAATGTAGAACTGCTCTCTTTTTAAGGGCATTTGATACTTGCCCTATTTTATGACAATCCGTCTTTCTTGTGACGGACTACTCCCATCACAAGGTAGAGACCTCCCTTCCCATAAACAACCTTATAATTTAAACTAGTTAATTTATGGGAAAGATAACGGTAAAGATGAAATGTACTTGGTTGCTCGCTATGTAAGAGCTTTATATCTAAAAACTTAAATTTTCTAAAAATTTAAGTGGCAGGGTACATTTCAATATTCAGTATCCCGTTGTGACCACCGTTAGTTTAAGCACACATTCTTATTTAAGATGGATACTATTCGTCTTGAGGTTAAGATGGGTCAAATACATGCCAAATTACCCACTTGTTGCCTACGAAATGTCAAAAGTTTTGGAATAATTATCATCATGTGGTAATATTTGACCTGTTTTAAGTTTAAAATGGATAATACTCGTCTTAAGCAAAACTTAGTGATTTTTATAAGCTCAGCTGAGCCTTAGTACATACAATCCTTGTAAAAAAGTGACTTTACATAGTTACATGTGCCATGTTCATGTTAATATACATCAACCATAACCGTGTTGATCCAAAAACTCATATTATGGTATGCAAAGGGTCGTTGTCGGGTCAGGCTATAATATTTGTTGCTTGTATTTATATTTATGATTAATATGGCTCTTTAGAAGAATGAATTTGAATTTATCATGTACAATTATCATGTATGATTAATATGGCTCTTTAGAAGAATGAATTTGAATTTATCATGTACAATTATCATGTATGTAGAGACATATAATCATCCAACAAATGCATGGCGCCGCATACATACATGGATTTGGTCAGGACACCCAGATTCTTCACCAAACTATTTACATATTTTGATAATTAATTTTAATTGGTCTATTTTTAATTAAATTACCCAGGAATTAACATTAATTTATGCCTACACCCTATTACCATTTTATGTCCCTTCGCTTCCATTAAAATAGTCTTAAGAATAATTAATATATATATATATATGCTCTTCATTCTTCTAGAATTTGTAATTATATAGAGAAATTGTTTGCCGCGTATTATTACAATACTTTGGTACTTTGATTATTTTGATCGCCCAATTAAAATTAGGTAAGTTGCTATATTTTGGTGTCGAAGGAGTAACAAAGTCAAATAAGTATAATCAAATTCTAACAATCAAGTTGTATGATTTTGATAGTCCTATTCTAATGAAAAGATCACACTTGTGTAAAACAGTTTTACAATCCACATACAAATGTTTTTTATTCGTAGATTCCTTTCCATGTTTTGGCATTCAATAAATACTTATTTTTTTTCTTAAATCTAATTTTGTATTTTCCAATTACAAAAGTACCCTAATTTAGCTTAGGACATAGGACAAATGTAGTCAGCCTTTATTTACAATTAAACGGTCTCAAGTTTGGCGTGCTATATTTTATGATAGAGGAAAAGTTTACATAAGCAGTCAATAAAATCATAAAAAAATGATCTCATAAAAAAGTCAAAAGCTAATGAAAATATATGTGATTTAAAATGAATTGTTATCGATGTCGGATGTTGGCCAGCTAATGCATAGCCCCTTGGACACAAAACAATAGTCTATAAATATAAATATAAATAAATAATTTATTATATAGAAAAATTGTTGACAACTACAAAAAAAATTAAATAATTAAGTTTGAGCCTACTATCAAAACACACTCCCTAGTCGTGCATATGAATTAAATAAAGAATATTCGTCGAATGAATTCCATGCAAAAAAAATCATGGCCGTTTGACAAAATACAAAAATTAATAAATAACACGTTGACTAAATACGTTGATTTATCGTCATGGCTGTTAGTGTGCTTTGTTTTATCGGGAGTACTACTAATCTAGTATCACAAATGGTTGAATTTGTGCCTTAAATTTGTTATGTTAGTCGTTGTCAATTTGAACGACTATCACGGGGAGTCTCGCTATCCGGTCAGCAAGTCGACCCCGAGCCTCCGAAACTTAAACGGTATCTGTTAATCTGTATTGGGTTATGATATGTCTTGGGCCTTATTAGGTCATTCTGTATTAGATTTTAGAAAGTACTAAATAAACTCTCTAAGCCTCTTCATAGCAGTTAGCCAGTTATGCATATCATACCGCCTGAAACTGTAACCTGAAAAACTCCTCACAATCAATAAAACTCTTCCGCTTCTGCCCTATGGACGTAGCTAACACTCCGTTAGTGAACCACGTAAATCTATGTGTTGTTTCTTTATTTGTTTTTCATCGCTTCCATTATAACACAAATCTTTTATGTATAAAAGTTAAAGAAGGTTTTATACAATTGTTATTTTAATAAAGTTATGTATAATTCTATATACTCCATCCACACACTTATTTTCACCCATTTCAATATAATATTCCTCACATATAATTAGCCCCTTGAAACTAATTTTTACTATTTATCGCTTTTGGGTGAGAAGGACATTAAGATAATTTTTGTATATGATCTTATATATAATATTTTATTATAGTTAGAACAATTTTTTTGAAGGAAAGATCTATTCATTAATAAAAAGCCAAATGACATTTACAAAAGACATATATAATCGAAAACAATTCTAATAATAACCAACTGACAAAATGACAATTCGGCTTGGTCTTGTATCGCTCTCTTCATGTAGCTTTTAAGGGAATACTTTGATTCATTGATGGAGAAAATTTACCTTTATTGGCACCATAAACAGCCAGCGAATAACACGTACGTATCCTTCGCAGAGGCGTATAACGAATCGTCAACAAACTGCTCTTATCTAAATTTCCAATAAAACGTAACCCTAGAATATATGAGGGACAGAAAAAACTCCGAAAGTAGAGACTGATAAACGGATCTCACCAAAATGGAGACTTTTATTGATTAATTTGGAACGATTCATACCTAATAATTGATTAATAAAACAATTTTGGGCTTACTATCGATTGATTGTCGATGTAAGCCCCGGATTTGATTGATGGAGGTTAGGGTTTTTTTAGAGAGAAAAAGGAGGGGAGAGAGGTATGATAACTATTTTAAGTATGTTTCTTAGTTAGAACGATTTTTGTTAGGGTGCAAACTCATGTCATACATCAGTAGCGTAAAGTTGAAAGACCATCCTTATAAGTGTACACAAAATTTAATAATAGTACGATGTCTTTGGACAAGCCCAAGATTGAATCCGTGAGGGCTTGTCCCAAAGCGGACAATATTGTATTATTATGAACAGTAGATACACATGTTGCAAAGACCTCACATGAGATATTCATGCTTCCGCATAACAAATGGTATCAGAGTCCAATGTTCAACTTGGGCCTAGGCCCCATGAAGTACAATTGGTGCGGCTTGGAGAGCGGAACAAATAGCATTATTCGCAGTCACAGACGCATGGGATCGATCTAGCAAACTGTTTGCGAGTCTCAAGTCCGATCCATGAGTGGTACGTTGGTGAAGTATCGAGTCACTAAAGGGTGATGTACACTCTAAGGCATGAAACTTCTAGCTCGGGGTGCGTGGAGCCTTGAGCATGCCCGGTCCAAGGCTAAATAGATAAAATAAAGGCGTCATAGGTTTTGTGGGACAAAGATCATTTGAGTACTAGAACTGTTGACCAGGTGGACCCTTACCAGGTTGGGTGCCATAGGTTTGGTGGGTCCTTTCCCGGTTGGATGCCAAAAGACTGTTATGTTATAGGACTGGAGGTAGAATGTTCGATATGCATTATGTGTAGCATAGACCCAAGAAGGACACATAGACATGCAGGATCAGATCACTTGACCAGGCGGTGACATGTGGTGTAGACATGGCTAGGTAGTACGGGGCGCCGGCTAAGGATAGGTTATCTAGACGAGTAGACTCGGTAATGCTTAAGATGCCTAGAAATTAGTTGGAGCTGTACGATGTATTGTTAGGGTCCAAACTCATGTAATTTTATAAATAAGTTACTCTATATGGAGAAACGTTAGACAAAATACGTTGATTTGTCGTCATGCCATAGTTTAATAGAGACTACTTACGTTATTTGAGTGTGCATTGTTTTAATTATACAGTACTAGTATAGTATTAGTATTATTATACAAGTGGTATTATTTTTTTGATTATTTGTCCAATTCTAGACAATGATACCTTATCGACCTTTTTTTTTTTTTTAAGTGAACCTTTATTGTGTACTAACACTCAAGACACTTTGGTTAAAAGTACAAAGTACTACATAATAAAACCTCTTTTAAAGTATGTCTTATGACGGACCTAATGACAAATAAGTTGAAGATTAATGATTTTATGTATTTTAAGTTAAAGATCGACTAATTATTAACATGTTAATAATTACTTATTTTCATAATTAGGGGTAGTCACCTGCCCTCATCCCTAAATCTGGCTATGATAATGTATATCTTATTATCTAATAACGATGCTTATTCATACCATTTTCGATGCGAGGGTCTATATATTTGTCATAGTGATGAATAATTTTGTCTAATCTAACGTTTCTTTTTATAATTTGACATCAAATACTCACACATGATAAGTTAGAAGAACGTTGATCTTCTGCATAACCTCTTATCTATAAAAATAAAATTCTCACCAGCTGGATGAAAATTACTACAAATAAAAAGAGAGATCGAAGTTCTTTTCAACATTATAATAATAATAATAGGTAATCGATAACTCCTAATTAATGATTATGAGGATATTAGGATTATATTTCTTTCGAGAGATGAAGGGATCACAAAAATAACCCCATTTATAAAAAAAAAATATTGTTTCTCGAAAAACTCTTCAAAAAAGTATTGCATAAAATGTACTAAATTTTAAGAATATTAAGACTCATTTATTTTAAGAATATTAAGGTTCATATTCAAGTATAGTTGTATTAACTTGTATTAATTGTATAAACAGCCTAAGAAAAATTTATGTATGGTTACCAAAACAAAAATGATTTTGAATAATAGATACATATTATATAATAGAGAAAAATAGAGTATGTAATTCGAAAGTGAAAGAGACAGACGTAGAGGATAGAACGTGCAAAGGCCGGCCATGATAAGGAATACGCATGCTAATTGGGAAACAAATTATAAGAAGAAACATCCTTGATGTTGATTTCCAACTTGTAAATTCTAATTCATCTTGCCTTTCTTCCTAATTAATATTAATATATACAATGGAATTACCTAAAAGGCTAAAAGAGACATGGGTGGTAATTATGTGAGTAAAGTTTTCACTCATCGTTTAATAAATTTGAAAGGTCCGATTTTAAAAGACTGTTTGAGATCTTATGTGATAGAAAAGACTTAATGTTTGTAATAAAAGATACTCTAATATGAATATTTAGCTAAGGCACAACCGTCTCTCTATAACTTTTCTCTTAGAAATACAACAAGGGGCTATCCAGTATCCACCATATTTGCTCGTGATAAATCCGAATTTCTTTTCCTAAACACTAGTTTTAATTTTCATTATATGAAAAAAAAAAAAAGTTATTTTATATTTGAGAGATTTCTTTTACAGAAAAATTGCATGAATATTAATGAGATAAAATACTCATAACTTTCCTAAACTAAGTTACTCCTCCAAACAATATGGCCGTTTGAAATTTTTCCGTTTCTAAGCGTCCTTTTTTTTTTTTTTTTTTTAATTTAATCGTTTTTGGTTATGAATTATCGTTTAATAATAAAGCAAACCCCGTTTGATGATTTTTGGTATTAATTACTCAAGGGCAATAAGATAATGGTTAGGGGCGGAATATAGCAAACCCCATATTATTAGTAGCATAAGTCCATAGTGGTTTGTCATATGGTACTACATAGAGTTGTTCAGTCGTCATGGTTAGTTATATTGTACTATGGATAAGGTTGTTTAGTTGTCGGGGGAGGGCCAGGCTGGAATGAGAGGTTGCAGCTTGACCTGACAAACAAGTCAACCGGGTCAGGTTCGAGGTTAGTTTAATTTCGGGTTTACTAGAGTTCGGGTCGGGTCGAGTCTGATCATTCCAGGATCGGGTCATTTCCTGGTCAAATATTATCGAGTTTTTTTATGGATAATAATCAGTGTGCAACAATAAAAATCCGAGTTAGGTCAATTTGGGTTCTAGGTCAAACTCGGGTGTAGAGTAGTTTGTCTGGTTTAGCTGCAGCGCAGGCACGATCCGTACATGAAACCGGGATGGGTTGGGCCAGTATCATGCCAACTTATTCTAGCCTCAGCCCAGCCCATTGAGAAGCGGGTCACGTCAGGCTAGGTTGAGGCCTTTTATTTAGCCTGACTCGACGGAGGAGCTGGCCGTGCTAAAAAACTTGGGCCCATAGGTGGATGCTATCAGATTATTGACTACAATCTATTAGGTTCGATAACGTCGATTCTCTTCAAAACAGTGCAAGTTTCAAAGACCTTTTCGCGAAAAGGTGTATAATTAAACAACGATACGGTGGAGGATGTGCAGAAGCATAACAAATCAAGTTTATAAATCTTTATTTAAAAAATAATAATTATTAGCTAACAAATTAGCTTCTAAATTATTTCAGGTATCTGTACTGATAACCTTTTGAACTTGCTATTAGATGACCTTGTTTATAAAAATAGAAATAAAAGGTAGGCAAATGATTGTGACAAATGAATGAAATATTTTCGTAATTTTTTTTAAATGAATAAAATTGGCAGTAATTAAAGAATGACCGTATTTTTTATATTGATAATTTTTATTGTGTTCTTTAGAAAAAAAGGGTATGTCCTTATTTTCTTCGTATAGAGCGGGGATGAGGAGAAGAGCAAACGACGGGCTATTTAACTAAATACTAGTATTTTTTAGGATAATCATAGTAATATTTGTTAATATTAGAAAAAGACATTAAAATGGTTGATTAACAATGGAATAGGACACAAAAAATGACCTTATTTTTGACATATTTTTTGTAGCTAATCGTAATAATGCAAACTATATACACTAGTTGTAGTTTTACGAAGCCAAACGGTGAGACTTTTAAATTTGCCTTGACTAGTCACATGATCAAGAAAGCGATAGTCCCTTTTTTGTCTTTTTCTTTGCCTCTAAAAGTATCAAGATTACTAAAATGTATAAGAAGAAAATATCATGTTTGATCGTTACGCCACTTACGCTCCGTTTGACATGCCTTTTCAGGTACCTGATTTGACAAAGTAGTTTTTTTATCAAAAATTTCAGGTAATTTATTCTTTTGATAGTATTTGACAAGCAGCTTATTTGCCCAAATAAGTTACATGAAATGAAATTCTACCCTAGATAACATTTTAGATTTCAGGTACTTGTTTTAATGCTAATCACCCT
>JAOWBH010155902.1:0-11727 GCA_028566215.1 Silene coronaria | reverse complement strand
ATTCATGGAGTATTGTTGGAGAGGATGTGTGTGATGATGTTCTTGATTTTTTCTCATCTGGAAAGCTTCTTCACCAGGTGAATCACACATTTATTTCTCTGTTGCCAAAGTGTGGGCTGCCTTAAAATGTCACTCAATAGACCTATATCCTGTTGTAATGTGATTTATAAAGCCATCTCCAAAATATTATGTTCCAGGTTGGATGCTTTCCTTCATGATATAATTAATCCTAGCCAAGGGGGCTTTGTTAAAGGGAGAAAAATTGTTGAGAACATTCTTATCTGTCAAGACATTGTGAGGCTTTACAATAGGAAGTCTGTGTCCCTAAGGTGTCTAATGAAAATTGATATGAAAAAAGCTTATGACTCTTTCAACTGGGTTTTTCTTGAGCAAATTCTTAATGCTTTGAACTTCCCTGAGAAGTTTGTATCTTTGGTAATGACTTGTGTGAGCACTGCCTCATATTCTTTAGTTCTTAATGGTATGAATTTTGGCTACTTCAAAGGAGCTAAAGGCCTAAGACAAGGGTATTCTATCTCTCTGTTACTTTTTACTATAACTATGGAGTATTTGAGTAGAATTTTGGAGCTCACATCTACTATCAAGTTCAGATTTCATCCCCTGTGTGGCCATCTTAGGTTAACTAAGCTACTATTTGCTGATGACTTGTTGCTCTTCTCTAAGGGTGACACCCAGTCTATTATGATTTTGTTGAGAGCCTTTGCCACTTTCTCTGTTGCCACTGGCTTGCAAATGAATGCCATGAAGTCCAACATTTACTTTAGTGGTGTTCATAGATGGGTCAGAGATGACATTATGCAAATTTCTGGATTTCTTGAAGGTACTACTCTATTTAAATATCTGGGAGTACCTATTGTTGCTGGTAGACTCAATAGTAAGCGTTGCTCTATGCTCAATGATAATGTCACAGCTAGAATTAAGAGCTTTGGAGTAAAGAAATTGTGCTATAGTGGCAGGCTTATTTTGGTTAATGTTGTACTGACCTCTTTGTACAGTTACTGAGCAACTATCTTTGTGTTACCCAAAGGTTTCTTAAGGAGAAGTGATGCTATCTATAGGTATTATCTCTGGGATAATACTATAGAGTATTTAAGAATCACAAGGGTTAGTTGGGATAAATGTTGTGTTCCTAAACGTGAAGGTAGGCTGGGTATTAGACATAGTATCTATTGGAATGCAGTTGTCATTGGGAAGTTAGCTTGGTGGATCTATTCTAAACCTGACAGCTTGTGGGTAAAATGGGTCAGTTATGTTTATATCAAAGGGCAAAATTGGGCTACTTACTCACCCAAATATGATGTGTCTTGGAGCTGGAAGACTATTTGTAAGATCAAGGATAAATTCTCCTTGGGGTTTAATGCTGGTCAATGGATAGCAAATCCTGCTGGTTATACAGTGACTAGTGGGTATCATTGGAATAGGAAGAAATAACCTGTGGTCACCTGGCATACTGCTATTTGGAATACTAGGTGTGTCCCTAAGCACACTTTTATCAATTAGTTAATTTCCAGAGAAGCTATTTTGCTGAAAGAAGGGCTCTTTTCCTTGGGCATTAGTCAACATGATATTTGTTGCTTGTGTGGTATTGTTGATGAAACACATGTGCATTTGTTTCAGCAATGCTTGTATACAAAAAGGTAATGGGGAAGGTTAGTAGCATCCTGAATATCAAGCTCCCTGCAGCTGATGGTCTGGTCTGGGTTCAGTCTTAACCATGGTCCAGAGTCAAGAAAAGGGTTCTCAATGCTTGGATACAAGCAGTGCATTACAATGTTTAGAACCAGAGAAACTTAGCTCGTGTGAATGGAGCTCTGTTACACCCTAACAGAGTAGTCCTGGATATTTGTACCCTGATGAAAACTAGATCTATTTTATGGTATCAATTTGTAAAGTTGAGTAGTGATAAGGCATGGATCAACTCAATTAACTCTTAATTGAGATGGTTGTGTCCTTGAATTGTACGTTATGGATAGTTTTTAATAGTTTGTTTATTGGACCTTTTAATGAAAAGGTTACCTTTCACCCAAAAAAAAAAAACGCATATCTAACGCTCAATCCCAACATTATTTCAATCACAGCCCTCAATCCTCTAACTATAACATCATCTCGGTGTCTCTCAAGTTCACATTTAAAACTCCCAACGCATAAGTCATGCTAACGACAACCACAAGATGCCATATTAGTACCTCATCTCCTATTAGATATCTCGACCAACTAGCATTCCTTTCAGGATTTGCCAAGTATAGTGGTATCTTGTCTTAAAACATTATGGAGTAACTATAATCCAATTACCTAACCATGCCTTATAATTTCGAAACTCGCCATAAAACCATATAACTTAAACATAATCTCTCCTTGTAGTTTCGCCACAAATTATCACTAGAATCTTTATTATATATCTCCCAAAGCCTACCTTAATACCACATATTGCTTAAAATTGTCCCTACCCTATGTAATTGGTCACCTCGAACTTCTTCATTCCATTCCAAAGAATGTCTATTTAACATATTATTTTGACCCTAGATAACCTTTAGCTTCCATGCCATTCTAGTACTCTCTTATATTCTTGACTCATAAATTTGCACTACCACTTATTCGATTTTTCGTTAATCCATAAATTCAGTTCATATCCTCAAACGATTATTGACAACCTAAATTATTACTTCCACCTCACTCTCGATACCTTAGTTGTTCCCTTATTATCCCAAACTCAATTCAAAAAGTTGTTAACCATAATCCAAATTATGCTCGCAATGATCGCCCCCACATATTAATCAAACCTCACTCACTATTTATAATTTCTAACAATCGAGAGCTATTCCACCTTGGTCACACATCAATCATCGTCCATTAAATACCTCGTATAATCAACTCACTCAACTTAACTCAAGACTTTTTATAAGTTAAACTCTTTTTCAAATATTTTCAAATCCCCAAACTTGACGACTATATGCAAATTCACATCTCGATCCTCCACTTTAATCCCTTAAATGCACCAACACTTCTAGACAAAGAAATAATACTTCCTCACCTACAAAATATCGCTACTAGCCTAAAAGATTCCTTCCTCTAATCTCATCGGTTTCTATTACAATTCCACGTCTCTCAATTTCCGCGCCCAATGTTGCCAATAATATGTACCCATACATAATCAATTCCCTTTAACATTCTCCATTCTCAACACTTACATCACTACTTAATCAAACTAATTCAATTACTAACAATTCATTCTAAGTTTAAACCATGACGCTCTCATTCATCTCATAACTTTCTCTTTCTTTATGACATTATACACTTACCAATACTGCTAAATTCCACATCAATAGGGTTCCGCTCAAGTCATGCCTTAAGACCAATATATAAGTAAAACTATTCGCTAAGAAGTAGAGGAAACGTATCCACATAGCTCACCATGGCTCAAAACAGGCTACCGTAGCAGCCCAACAGACGTACTCAGTCAAGTAAAGGGGCCCACTCGACCGAGCAGACACCACTCGGTAGAGTACTCTGAGTACTCGGCCGAGTGCCTCGCTTCCAGGAACTTTACAGATCCCTCATATCACTCCACTCGGTCGAGTGTTAAGGTTCACTCGGTTGAGTGGCCCTTACTCGACCGAGTCCTTGACTGCACTAGATCGAGTCAAGCTCTAAAGCCCCTACATGTACCCCGACACCACCACAACTTCCCAAGTAACTCTATTTCGCATGTTCCTAATCGTATAATTACCAAGGAGTCCATAACTACGACATGTAAATAAGCTCATGAACGTATTTACCGCATTAATGATATCTCTTACTCTATTTCAATATTGACGACAACATCGTTATCCACATAAATACATCAGTCATTATCCACATAGGCTCATCTATCATGCATAATCGTCACAATTATTCACAATAACAATACACATTCCCATTCTATCCATCATATAAAACACATTCTTATGCACTAGATTATTCCACATCACTTTATTAAATTACCATATTCTTCATCATCAATTAACATTACATGAGTACGAACTAACAACACGATCTTCCCATCATACCTCAATACTCAACAACCACCCTTATGACGTACCATATTTCCACATACCGAACTTTCCATCCAAAACTTACATGTTAACATATATCACATCATAAATGACTCATTACACAAATAGTCTAATAACTCAACGAAGCATGCATATAACCACATCAAGTACACATAGCGTTGCCCAAAGCCACCCCGTTGTTTACCGGTCAAGACAATGGAGCCTAGATTTGGAATGAGGGCGCCTCCCCACTCCAAAGCTGTTCTCCCATTGTACTTATACCGGGGCCATTTTATTAGACACACCTAAGTTCATTTTTGGTTGTTTAGTTTGGTTCCAAAATTGTCGCTCTGATACCACTTTGTAACAGCTACAATTATCCGGCCAAGAAAATTGAAGGTGTCACCATCTCGGTTGCCCGATGTAGTGTTTCAAAACTCCAATTCAAATGACATTTTAAAAATAAATGCAAGTTTAGTGATTACAAATTAAATGAATAAATAACAAATACAAGTCCACTAGACTACGACCTCTATCTCATATCTATGATCCGACTCCAAGTCCGTAGCGCGGCCCACTAATACCGAACACGTCAAATGAAAAAACTGTTAATCAATGCTCCCATATGATCAAGAAAATCATATGGATCGACATAGGCCACCCCGGAAATAGATGACAATTTACAAAACAACACAAACGTCAGTTTCAATAATACAAATAAACGTGATAGAGAATAAATATGCTTATGATATGCAACTATGAATGCATCACAATGATCATACCTAAGTCTCCAACACCTCCAACACCGGTGCCAGAGACACACCCACGACAACCACAACCCGGTGACGGCACCGCAGCACTGCTCACCACACAACCCAGACCGCACTCCGAAACAAGTACCGAGATGCACACAAGTACTGGGCCTGGGCGCTAACCGGACCCCTGTCTGACGTACGACGCACCGTAAGTCTCTCCATACTCAAGCCATTAATGTGCACATCCCTATTAGAGTGGGAAGCCCCAATAGGCGACCCAAGTGTAAGATGGTCCTCCCTACCGTCTTACGTCTCCTCAACAACCATATATCACAATCACTCCTCCACCAACCACTTCCAACATCCGTCTCAATACATAACACAATATGCAACATAAATCAACATATATAATCCTTCTCATGAACCATGAATCTCAACATGCCAAACATGTTCTTACCAACAATCATTCTTCCCATGTTATAATGCATTTATGAGACAAACCAACATTTACTCAACATCATTATATGATACCATTATGCCAACAACAAGACTAACCATGTTTCCCTTACACATGTTATAATGTAACCCAACCATCATAATGAACCCTTAATGATACAATTAACTACTAAACATATTATAATGCAAATATCCTAATCATGTGAGACAAATTACAATATCAACAACATCATATACAACATGCTCATTATTGAAAACGAGTAGGATTAACCAACCTTTTAGCATACTACATAAGCAAATCCAACAAAACAAGATTCCACCTCATAAAACCGTCTCATCATACAATAATCACATAATAACTATCACAATACATCCTACACGATTATACTAAGTACAACCCCTTATTATGACCCCTTAATTACTCATTAAAGTAATTAAAATTACAAATTAGTAAAACCCACAAACCTCCCAAAATCTAGGGTTAGGAAAACAATAAGAGAAATAAAGAGTAGATCTAGACTCACCATATGAAATAAACAAAAGGAAGGATTAAGGTGATGATAAATCCTTAATTCAAGGCTTGAATCTCCATAAAAGATGGTGGACGGTTTAGAGAGAGTTTGAGGGAGGTAAAGAGAGGGTTTAGGGTTTGAGAAATGAAGGGAAAAACTAAAAATGGGGTATATCTATCAAGGCCCAATAGCACAAAGCCCACACGTGGAAAACAAGTCCAGTACAAAGGACTCAGTCGAGTGCTCGAGGAACTCGGTCGAGTGCCACCCTCACTCGGTCGAGTGTACAACAATGAAAATGCGGGGTATTACACTGATCTAAAAATTTGAACGTCGGTGGGGAATAAATAAATGTGCATGTGTTCGATTTGATTTGAATAAATTATTTCTCAAAATATATATCGAAAACAACCAAATAAAAGATAATTCAAATAACACATTTCAAAATTCAATTTCAAATTTATGAGAAAATGATTTATCAAAGTAAATATGGATAAGGAATCATTTAGGAGCGTGGGTCCATCACCAACGAAATTGTAACGAACTCGAAGTAACAAGAAAATAGCGAAATAAAAGAGCCCATCTTGGAAACAACTTGGGAAAGGGCGCAACAAGTGTTGTGTTCCATCCTGGGTCTTCAAAATTACGGGGTGTTACATCTTGCATCAAAAAACGTAATCCATTAATGAGCGATATCAATAAATAAACATATTTCTAATCATCATCTGATGTTTTGTCGGGATTTCTGTGAATTCCAATATCGACGGATACGGGTATCTTCAGAGCCCCCACTTTGACTGAGGCTTGGACAAGGCGAAAGTCAAAGTAGCCAACGAGCCGATCATAATCACGACTCGAAGGCTCTGCGACTCGTTTACGGTCCCTTAGACCTGTGTACGTAAGCTCACCAGCCATAAGAAGAGATCATACCTGAAATACGGTTCTGGATTCCTCATCTTTTCAATAACTTATTTAAAGGGTGGGTTGAGCCTTATCCTCAGGCGCCTACGTATCCGTTGTATTGGCCTTGACATTCTGTTGTCTTAGCCTAAAACGGATTTTTCCAAAAGGAGGGTACCGCTATACATTGGAGATACTTCTCCCATACAGTGACCCACATGAGTCAACAGTTTTCATAAACTTAGCGTAGATAAGCTGTGATTCATCATTATCGGTACTCACTTGACCATCGTTACATCATCATGGGAATAATCTCCGCTTGCTTGAGCTTTGATTCATCATTGTTGGTGCTCACTTGAGCATCGTTGCATCATCATTGTCATTGGAATAAAACATAGCTCACTTAAGCTTCAATTCATCATCATCGGTGCTGACTTGAGCTTCGTTACATCATTAGTTGCATTCTGCTGGGAAAATTCCGCTGGGGAGCATATTAATTCATCGTTGTGTTTTGCTGGGGAATAATTTGTCAATACTTTATTGAAGACTTCTCCTGATCTTCTTCTAATAGTCTCTGGAGCCATGGGCTACAGAGCCCCCAGTTGCATCGGGGTCTAAAGTCTTCGACTTTAGAGCCCCCAATTGAAGCTTACCTGCTCAAACTTGGATACATACATCATAACATATAGTTCACACTATGCGATTCTAAAATTTCGGAAATCATAGCGAAAACAAGGATGGATCACTGACCCTAACTTAAAACATTTGAAATCACATAGCGTTATTCCGAACTTTCGAAAATCATAGCGGACAACATTGGTGGGTCGCTGTCCTGGATTTAAACATTTGAAATGGGTCGTCGACCCGACTTATCATTTTGAAAACATGAAAGGGCCACTGGACCAAGCTTAAGGATCATTTTGAAATCATGGATAGGTTAAAGGTCTGAGTTTTGAACATTTGAATTTGGTCGTCGACCTGACTTATCATTATGAAAACATAGGCAGGCCTGAGCTGAAGATAAATGAATTGGGTCGTCGACCCGTCTTTTTGCACATCATTAGAAACTTGGCTTTGTAATAGCTCTAAACATATTCTTGAAAAATAATTTGAACAAGTTTTTGAAATTCCGTATTTCCGAGCCTATGGCTAGAGCGGTTTCAGACATCATGGGTAGACACGACTCACGACTCGGACATTGTGACCCGTAATCAATCATGGGCGTAGCCCACTACCTTCAAACAAAAAAAGAAAATAAAATTCGTAAGTGTGTACGGGATTCTAATTCAAACATTGACTCGCTAGGGGGAGAACGCTTCAACCATCACTTCTGGATAGTCGGGCCCTACTTCTGTCCTCATGTCTTATCATTGGTTTGGCACATAACATTCTGCTATCCGGCCCACAATTTCATCCACTGCTGGTACGGGCTCAACAAAAGATACTGACCCTAATTTAATCATCTACTGCTGGTACTGAGCATTCTGCTACTACGACCCAAACTACACAATCATTCATGATCGATATCAGGAACTATCATCTTCACCTCCGCCTTCTTTCTCTTCAGCGGGTTTTATTCATTTTTGCCTCCGCCTTCTATCTTTTCAGTGGGCTCATTCATTTTATTTATTATTATTTTGCCTCCGCCTTCTTTCTTTTCAGCGGGCTATATCATTTTTGCCTCCACCTTCTTTCTTTTCAGCGGGCTATCATTTCTTTCGGTTCCCGACGCAAATACTCATCTTCTTAGCAAATGGACCCGACATTCCGTACGAGTGACCAAACATCGTCAGATAGAACTCATTACGATACTTGACAATTACTTATCGTAAATCAACATCTTTATCCTAGCTTAAACCGAGTACTAAGACTGACCCCACAAAGGTGGCTTCATTTGGACTTTGGTTAAGACCTGTAAGAAACCGACATGATACATGATGGATTATGGGTGGATTGAATCCTTATTATGAAGGACTGCTACGTATTCGCGTGGAGCGAAATCAAATCCGACATAGGTCGATGGAGGTGCTTAAACGTAGTCATTTTCATTTGTGTGTACGCACTCAAAGGTTTGACCTAAAACAACATACTGTATACCGTTCTAGCCTGTAAAGGTACCGTCAAATCCCGTGTCTAGGTTTGGTACAGAAGGTTGTGATTTTTGGGATGTGGAGCTTGGCAACAAAAGGCTTCAATAGTGGACCATCATTCACTACAATAAATTGTGTCTTGCGTCACAAATTATGCCATGAGAATTTATTATTCGTGGCATAAATTTACCTGGCCACGGGAAAAATTTATTCAATGCTTTAACAAAAATTTTATGTCACGGAAAAACATTTTTCGTGGCTAAAATTCACTTGCGCCACGAACCCGTGGCCAATAATCATTCTCGCCACGGACATGTCACACCTGTAGCAAAAAAGGTAATTAGCCACGAATTTGTTCCGTGACCAATATTTTGTTTTTCACACGACCTATATCTCGCCCATGGCAAAATATGTGGTTAGTAAGGAATTAACAAATATCCTTGGCTACGATCTTTACAAACCTGAATTAAAATATGTTTATATTAAGGCAAACATAAAAAATGCTTGTTTAAAAAATTATAAAGTTAAATGAAATTTATTCATATAGATAATATGAAATAAATTCAATTCAAATATAAAATAATTTAAAAATATTTTGGTTAGTTTAAGAAATATTTGATATTATTTATATAGTTTTAATATGAATATTTAAAGTTTTGTCAAATTATACACAAGTGGATAAATTTGTTCTTGTCTAAATTTTTGATTTTAAAATCAGATTTTTGGTTTATGTTTATTCTCATAAAATCGGAAATTTAAAAAATATATCTAAATATATAATTTGATAATTGAAGTTGTGAATTTCTCTTCATTTGAATTTTAAAGTTACAACTTTATATTCTTGAGTACCAGTCTAAAAAGGCCGTATCACATACATATAAATTAACAAATACATGCTAGCATATAAATTAAATAAGTTATTGATCACCCATAATTGTGATGTCTAAAATACATTATCAAACTCTTTCATTCGAGAATTGATACATAATTTTATTTGGAACTTGTGAAGATCAAATATGCTTGAATTCGAGTTAAAATTTAAGTTGATGAAAAACTAAATTTATTTATTTATTATATATCTCGTTTGCCACGGAAATAATTTTCTGCCACGGGAATTATTAGCCACGAGCGATCCGTGGCTAAAAATTCAGTTCTAGCCATGTTCTTGTTTTTCCCGTGGCTAAATCTTAGCCACGACCACTTGCGCCACGAAAGGCATTCCCGTGGCGAAATGCCTTAGCCATGGAAATTTGTCACTTGTGCCACGAATTTAGACGTGGCCCAAGTGCTCATTTGTAGTAGTGTGCGGTTAAAGTAGGGTTATGTATTGTGACTATGTCTTTGTATGTGGTTAAGAGTATAACTACATATAATGTTTTGCAGGGCCGAAATTGGCTTCATAAAACTTATACTATTCCTTCTTCTCTACATCAGTTATTATTCATGTGGAATGGAAAGAAGTATGAAATAATTTATGCTGACGTTCCAAGTGTGGAAGTTAATATGACTAATTTAAAGAATGATCTCAAGGAACAGGTTGTGCAGCCAGCGGTCGAAGTAATTGATCAATGGCAATTGGTAGATTGTGAAGAGCAGAAAGTTTTCAACAAGATTAAAGAAATTCGGATTGAAGAATTCGAGGACGTTCAAGAATAAGATCCCCAAATAAACCGCCAATCAAATCATGAAAAATGCAATTCATGGCTCTCTGATAAGTTGCACTAGCATTCTTTAAGCCAAATGGCATCACCATCCATTAAAATGTTCCCAAGGATCCGGGACATCTAAATGCAGTTTTATAACAATCTTGTTCATCAATTTTAATTTGATAATACCCTGCATACTCATCCATAAAGGTAAGGTACTTATATCTCGAGGTAGCATCTATGAGTATGTCGGCCATAGGCATGGGATATTCATCTTTAGGAGTTGCTTTATTTATATCTCAAAAATCTATGCACACCCTAATTTTTCCATTTTTCTTTATGACTGGAATAATATTAGCGATCCACTCCACATACTTGATTAGCCGGATAAAATTGATTTCATTGCCTCATTTTCTGCAGGAGACAACTTTTGACTCATGTACATACATCTGGGTTCTCCTTCACTTCCCATATTTACTTCTTCTAAAGGATCTTGCGAGGATCTTGCGAGGATCTTGCGATTCTTTTTTAATATCTTCACTCTTTACCCATGATCTTTCTAACCATATCAACTCCAAACTTAATTTGGCATAAACCTTCATCTATTTCTATAGAAGATTTCGAAAAAGTGCAATTCTTATTGATTTCAGCGGTCATTATAAACCTTTAATAAAAAAAAATAAGCTCAACTTCTGAGTGCACTCCACTTTTGGGGATCTTTTTCTTGAACATCCTCGAATTCTTTAATCCGAATTTCGTTAACCTTGTTGAAGACATTTTGCTCTTCATAATCCACTAACTGCCATTTTAACACAAAACACGAAACCGTTATTTCATCGACTGTTGTTATTATGTTACCACGGTTGTTAAAAAATCGGAACTGTTACCAATTGTAAATAACGGGTTAAATTAACCGTAATACAACATTAAGAACGGTTCAAAAACCGTTATCAATATTATTGAAACCCTGGTAGTATTTAGTTGGAATGCTCTACGGAAAACTTTGACAACGGTTTTACTGAAACAAAACCGTTATAAATTAGTATATATGACAACGGTTTATGGTTATTAAACCGTTTTAAATGTCAAGAATTCGACAACTGTTTAATTTCGTTATCTTATATTTTTGGCCGTAGCATTATGGATGAATATGTCAACTGGTTTATATTTAAATGCGACCGTTGTCAATGTATTTATTGACCACGGTTTGGTTTCTAACAGTGACAGAATTTATAAATATTTTTTAAAAAAAATTGTTTTAGCAGGTTCCAGCAGCTGCTGAAATGCTATTTTTGCAGTAACAGGTTCTGCTGAAA
>JAOWBH010155892.1:0-11728 GCA_028566215.1 Silene coronaria | reverse complement strand
GGGAAGGGGATGGGAGGGAGAATAGATGAGGTGATTTTCCCTCCAAATTTTGCCTTTGTTGGAGAGGAAATAATTTGGCTTGGAGGAAGAAAATGGAGGCATCCATTTCCCCTCCCCTCCAAATTCCTCCACCTCCATTTTGCTAACCAAACAACAGATTTCTAATCCCTCCTCTCCCTTCTCCTTCAAATCCTTCAATCCAAACACACCCTAAGAGTTAATTTACGAAGAGATGAGTTAATTAAACTAAAATATAGCATTGCATTATACTCTCTCCAATCCGTACCGGTCATTTGTTTACCTATTGTATTTTGCGATGTCTAAGTTAACTGTTTATCTTTCTATCTTAAGATTGTCTTTGAAGGGAATTTGATCATTTACACTTAGTTTGGTCCACTTGTCAGCTAATAATTGGTTACCTCCTCTTTTCTTGGTCTTTGTGCCAAAATCAAGGTAAACAAATGACAGGAACGGAGGGAATATAGCATAAGATGATGTATGTAGAGATATGAACTTGTAAATACGAGATTTGAACTTCTAAATACATAGTATAGAGTAATGAGTACTAATACGTACATAAGACCGTAAATGATACTAAAAGATACCTAATATCGTCATCATTTTTACTATTGTTTAGAGCCTGGTAATGGCAAGGAAAGTCTACCAATAAATCAACCAATTAGCCTAAAACAATTATTATAGTCAAAAGAGAGACGATGATGCAGAATTATTTTCATGAAAGTTCGGAATTTAATACCCAAACAAGGCGTTGAAATAATTACACAAAAACTTGGCGCAGTCAGACTCTTAAGAAAATGGGTGTTGCCCTAATTAACCCTGGCACAATACCAAGTTATTTTAGTGCTCATTAGCCTAGCAAATTATGTTTAAATTCCAAATTCCAAATAGTACGTAGACGACGACCTAACATAGAGAAAGTTTAGGAAAATGACCATTAATTTAAGTATTTGACTTTTAATTGTGGAAAGTGGATTGGAAGATCAATTAGTCTTCCTTACACCCGTCTTAACATTAAAACGGATTAAGCATGATGTGCATAAAAGACAAATTTGTTATTTTTCACCATGCATTCGGCTTTTGTTATATTTCAATTACTTGACTGAATTAAGTAAACTAAAGACGGATATGTCCGTCTTAATTGAAAACATGTGTTGAAAGATTAGGAAAATTCTATTTAGCTTAGAGGACTATGTGGCCTAATTTTCAGCTAAGTAAAACTTAAAACCCAAACGATTGAATCCGGCCGGTTTTTCCCTTAGCCCATTCAAAAACTAATTCATACGCTAAATAAGCCTTATACGATTATTGATTATAAAATTGATCATGAGAGAGGTCTTATAACAAAGTAATTTTTAAACTCGATCTTATATATGAATTTATTGTTGAGATAACTCTTAGACCCTTTTTTTCGAACTTAATTTTAGTTCAATTGAGCTATATTCGGTTATTCAATTCAGTTCAGTTCAACTTCATTTAATTTAGTTTATCTTTTTGCAAATTAACGCTTAATTACTTCAGTTTAATTCAGCTTCATTAAGTTCAGTTTAATTCAATTCAGCATTATTCAGCCGAAAGAACATGGCGATTTATACTAACAGGGTGTAAAACGAATCCAAGTACAACCCGATTATTGATAAAAACAATTATTCAAGAACCATTCTATGATAAGTTATGATAAAACTATCTTACACGAGTATCTGTATCGTAGGATAACTTAAAAACTTATGATAAAACCGTACGTAGAATTTGTGAATGTGAATATAGCAATTAAAAGAAAGAAAGGCAAATGGACTACAAAAAAAAAGCAGGATAATTAAACAAAGGAGGATGGGGGGAAGCCGATAATCTTCTCCGTGGTTTACTCCACTTGTTACGTTCCGGCAAATGACGACTTTGATAAATTACAAGAATTCGTCATTCTTGATTGTTATTGTTATTCCAACTGCCATCATGTTGTTAGTTAACTTTCCTCCTTTTTTTGCCGAATTGGAAATGTGCCTTCCCCCTTTTTCTTGTATTCTACGTTATTTAATTTGTTCTCTTGCACAATATTCGTATCTATATAAGCTATTTTTTCGTCTTATTTATTTATTTACTAGTTTACATTTTTATGAAATTATTTTAATTAAAGATAAATAGATGATTATGACATTTGATTTGATTATAATTTACATGTCATGTGTAGTTTAATTTTCATGAAATGATAAGAAAAATTGTATATTCTCTTTAGATCGATAAGAAAAATTTGATTATAGGATTTATGTTATAATATCCATACGTTCATCTAAACTTGGATTTTACAAAGATAAAAAATTAGAAATAACAAGCTATAGGCATGATTTGAACTAAAACTGACATATAAAATGACGAATGTTGTCTTTTTTCGACAGTAAAAAGTCGAAATAATAAAATTTATTAGAGCTCCACTATAAATTAAAAATGAAAGGCTTGTTATATAAAAATCTGCATTATTATAGGTGGGGTTCTATGAATTATAATAATCGAACCCAAATGCTGGTATGTATGTATTTGGTATTTCATAAACAGTTTGCTCAAATTCTGTTTTGCTTGCAATTATATAACTCGATCCCCTAGTTAAGCTTAAATGTAAATCGAAACTAATTTAATATGGATTGCTAACTAATTACTCTGTATGTTCCATGTCCACGTACATACTCTCAAAAAAATAAAACATAAAATATTTCCAACTTTTAATGTAAAAGAGTAAATGACATGAGAAGATAAGCAAATAGGCCGTACGTTATAACTTATAAATCGTTCGAACTAATCTTCATTTCTTCATGTTCATCACGTTGGAAATACGCTATTAATTGGTGTAAATGCAGACAAAATAAAAGCCTTTATCAATTCTTGTGATTAAAGCAAGTTTATATAACATGGAAAATACGGTCACATGGACTATACTTTAACGATTCTAACATCATCTTTTATTACACTAGTTTTATTATTTCCTTGAGCTTTTTTACGTCATTCAAAACTCTCCCTTTTTATTAAAATTATAAACCAAATCTTATTACAAATAAATAAAGTAAAAATAAATAAATAAATAAATGAGGTTGTCTTATCTTTAACTTGTGTTTTAATAGCGCGGTATTGTTTATTTAATTTGTATGATTTACATTGCACATAAAAAGTTTAATGAGATGAAATTCAATAACATTCGGTGGTCTTCAGTGGTGGTCTGGCAGAGGCAGGATTTGAACTAAGTGAAGGTGATTTCACAGTGGCCAAATAAATAATGGTATAAAAAAACTCGAAAAAAGTCTACAAATTTTTACTAGAAAACTTCTAATTTTTCATCATCCAGCGAGGACAAATCCCTTACTAGCCCTATACTAACTCTATCACTCCTAGTCTTACACTTCTCAAATGATTAGGATTAGTCTTATGCGAGATTGGTGTATAAATACAACAAATACTTATTGTAGCAAACATTATTGTTGTATACAATTATAAATACAAATAACAATTTTATTTGAGACTTATTTAAAAATGTTGGAAATATGTTCATTTTAATAACAATCTTATTTAGATTTTCCTTTTTCATAGATTTTCCTTTTTCATTCACTTAATTCTGTTAAATCTTCTCCTCACTCTTTTAGTCAAAAAAAAAATCATAAAATACCGTAATATTTATACTTGAGCTTGTTTATTCATGTTATATACAACCCTTATCATTTAGTGACGAGGTTAACAAACTTGTTATATACGATTATACGGATACTGATATACATACAGAATGTCCACATAAGACGACGACTAACCACCCTCGGACCTCAAGACCTTAATAATACTTGTTTCGTCTTAATTAATTTTGTTTGCTTTAAATTAAACACCTAGTATAAAAAGTAATTGGACGAAGCACGAAGGTAATAACACTTATTATTATTTTTCTTAGAGAGTATAAAAATTTATTGCATTCATAGAAACTAATGAAGTATAGTAGTATACTATACGATATAGACATATAGTGGTACTATAATACCCGGTATATACCATACGAATTCGGAGCATAGACCAATTGTAATAGTACTATACGTCTATACCCCGTACGTCATACGAATTAGGCGTACTTTATCTATATAAATTATTGCGGCTTTCTTTACAAATAACTTTTTAAATTCCTTTATAACAAACCATAACTGAAATACAAAGGCTATAAATACCCTTGTCAGCTCCTTAGCTTCCTCATCAAAATTAAACCTTCTCTTCACCTTTCACATACAACAAAAATTTAACTTTTCGAATACTCCCTTCGTCCTGGTCCTGATCACTTGTACGATGACTAAATTGCCATCGATCGATCTATGCTTACTACTTACCCTAATAACACTAGTAAGTTGTGCTAAAGGTGCAATGGGAGGGGGCACGTACAATGTACAAAGCCTAGGGGGAAGACCGGACGGTCGAACTGACACGTCTAAGGCATTCATGGCTGCATGGAACTCGGCTTGTGGTTCGACTGGCCGGTCTACTATTTTAGTTCCATCAGGCCGGTTTTTGGTTCGGAACAAAATAATATTTTCAGGGTATGGGTGTAAGAGTGAGGGGATCGCGTTTGAAATTAAAGGGACGATTTTGGCTCCGTCTGATTTTCGGGTTCTTGGGAATTCGGGCACGTGGTTGTCGTTCGAGAATACGAATGGCGTTACGCTTTCCGGTGGGGTGTTTGATGGTCAAGGAGCTGGATTGTGGGCTTGTAAGAGGTTTCGCAATGGTGGCTGTCCTAGTGGTGTCACGGTACGTGAAATATTACCTGCCTCTTTTTGTTGTTTTATATGGTAGATATGTTGAGATATGTCGAGATATTAATTTGCACCAGTTTCGGATTAGGGGAAGGCTACTAGGGGTGCTCTTCCCCGCTAAAAAAAATTGAAAATTTCAAAGTTTTCGGTTTAAATCATTACCCCTTTTTCTGACTAAAATTTTTCATTTTGTGAGTTTAAATTCTGGCTTCAGTACTATTGGTTCAAACTATGTCGATATTAATTAAATTTTTATTTGACTCTCTTCACATATACCTAGAAAAAACAATAAGAAAAACTCTCAAAATGGATCTTGTTGTATGGGTAGTCAACCCCCATAACATGCAATTTCCAATAATTCATGTACAAATGTATAATAATATAATTCGAGATTTCAGTCATCAATATAATTAATTTTGTATCTTCATAATCACATGCATAAGGCTAAACATGTAAATTGTGTTTTATGGACGTCCCTAATTTAAGTAAAGGGTTTTAAAGCTAGGAATTAAGGCTTTTCACCCCAAAAGTGAAGAGCTTATGTGCAATTGACATGTTTAAGTTCACATTTATTATAATCCTTGCATGCATGTTTTAATCTTAAAAAAGTATTTTAAATAGGTATATACTTTTCTCCTTCCGTCAATTTTTTTAAGTTTCGGCCTTGTAACGAACTAACGACCATAGCCACATGGAGTTAAAATATATACTTTTGCAATCAAGAAGATTTAGCTAGGACATCAACAATAATTAGTCAACTTAAGGAGAATTTCACTATTAGTGGACAATTAACAATTTCATAATACTCAATAAGTCATAATCCCCTTTTGACAACTTCTCAATAATGAATCATGCCTAATTTACAATTCTAATTCCATTATTTATTTATTTATTTAAAATTTTAGAATATTCTCGTTTTTCAATGTCGTATTTTCACTACTATATGCATCCATGATCCATGCATGGAGATTCCGTAAAACATATTATCCGTCCCAGTCAATAATTTACAATTGTTTTATTTCTCCCTCAAAAAAATTTAAGTAAGGGTAAACTACTCATTGAAAACAGATGAATTTTTATACATTAAAAGTATATACTCCCTCCTATTCTAGATATTCTTCCCCCTTTTCCATTGGCACAAGATTTAAGGGTGTATGAATTAAATAAGCTAAAGTATTGTGGTGGGGTGGGGTAATTGGAGAGAGGGAAATTATTTTTGGTATTATTGTGGGGTGAATTGATTAAAATAAGTATTGTTGTGGGGTAAGATGATTAAAATAAGATAAAATATGGGTATTGTGGGGTATTGTTGTGGGGTTGAGTGATTAAAATAAGTATATAACTTTACTAAATATGTAAAGGGGGAAGAATAAGTGAATAGATGAATAAGGAAAGGAGGAAGAATATGTAGAATAGGAGGGAGTAGAAGAGAAGGTGAAAATGAAAAGGCAAATAGTAATTCTCTGCAAATTATAGTACTGTACTTCGTATGACCCTGTAACTCTATAAGGTTCGTTTGCTGATGCTGATAATTTCTTCAAGTCGTATGTACTCCGTAGTTTACCGGGAATCTTCACAAATTCTAGTGTAAAATTTGGTTTTTACAATCAAATTGATATAATATACTCCTTATGATTTTACATAATAATTTAAGTAACTTGATTTTCAAAAAGTATATTCTTATTTATCCTCTAATATCAGTAACAATAATTATTTAATTTGGGGGATGTTAGTGACTGTTTAATTATTAAGTAGTGACTCATTCGTATAATACTCCTTATAACATCAACTGATGTGATAATATTGACCCAATCAGTGAATTCAACCCGTTTTTACATCTTTAAGATCCGTAAAACCTCGACCGACAATGTGTTCGACCCAAACCCCAAATGACCCGTACGGGGTAACAAGTAAAAAGGATGTTTAAAGTAGTATCACTAGTATGTAGTCTAGTGAGTCATGACCGGTGACTAATCCAAGGTCCCTTTTTCGAAGTCTAAAGACACCAAAAGTAAACTTATTTTGCTCAATTCTTAGGTAAAAATTGAATAAACTTATATTTTCATGTAGAGCTAGATATTATATTTATTTCTTTAAAGATTAAAAAAAAAAATTGATCTTGCCTGCTACGGCCTACGGGTCATGGCATAATAAAAAACTTCATGATTAAGCTATAGCATGGAGGGCAAATTTTGTTTTGTTGCACATACGTACTCCGTAATTTGGAAATTGAAGATAGTGAATGTTATTTACTACTCCGTACTACATACATGTCTACATGCAATGAGTTACCTACGTGCATATTTAAACCTATTTTTTTAAATTTGTACGGTGACCAACCTGTTATAATCATATTTTCAAAATTTCCAATAAAAATAAACTTATTAAATAAACAATGACTAAGGCGAAATTATTACCCTTGGCCAATATTGAACACAAATGACATGCAAACCAAGTAAAACCACTCGACATGAGTGAGATCTTCTGGCGATAGCGCAGTCAATGGCCGGCGATTTTCGTTGTTACTACCGGGTAGAAGAGACAGGTAAAGTTGTCTAAGTTGATCACTTCTTTGAGAGATTGTTTGATCATCTGCTGCCTTTATATCCATACTTTGTATGGTTTTTCTTGTTTTTATACCTCCATTGTAGTATCCATCTCCCCATTCCAGCATCCTAATAACATCATTGTAACATGCATCAATGTTATTAGTAAGGTAAAACTATTTTATGTTGTGTATTATATATGTTCAAGAGTCCGATGACATTGAATTATATAGAAGAAATAATAGTGGTTTGTAATTGTGGTTGTGTGTAGTGGTGGAGCTAAGATTTCACGTTAGTTAGGAAGGGTAGTAAATTCCGGTTGAAGCAGTAGAGTAAACTTTGAAAAAATATTCAACTAAAAATTTGATATTTTTTTCCACTGTTCAGCGAGGCGGGCGCCTTTGCTAGGCCCCGTCTGACTCCATTGATTGTGTGACTTGTGTCTTCACGTATTGGTTTAAATTTTGGGGCTGAGATGAGTTGTAACTCACTTATAAATTGGATTGTTTTTTTTTTTCAAATTTTAATTTTAGCCTCATTTACCTATGATTGGAATCTCGGTTTTCGGTCCACCAAATTTGGTTTGATACGATCCGATCTTGGTTAGTAAATAGGACTGTAACGAAGAAGTGTAATTTAGATAATGAATAAAAATGAAACAAAAAAGTAACCCTGATTGTTGAGGTGAAGGAGACCAGAAAATTGCATAACTCCACTGCACACTTCTCACGGCTACGGCCAACTTCTTCTTCATGTTTTCTTCTGCCATTCTTGATTATGTTCTGTCGTCTCTTACTAACAAAAAATGCATAAGAAATATTCTGTAAACAAAAAAAATGAAAGTTCCAAAAATAACCAAATATTATTATTTTGCTAAAAGAACAAAAGTGAGTTAAGTTAAAAAAAAATATTTTGTGAGTTGAACTTGATATACATATATAAAGAAAAGAAAATAACAAGTTAACGATAATAATCATAATAAAAATGGCAATAACACGCAATCAACCGCACTATGTCGCTTTGAATCTTACCTTACAAAATCTAGCAAAAAACAACTCAAAAGTACAAGTTTTTGTTGGGAGAGAAAGAGAAATAAGTTGCAAGTATTTGAAGGAAATGTGGACACTTTATGGACGTGTATATAGGGCAATTAAGGTAAAGAAGAATCCACATCACAAAAAGTTATTCAATAGAAAATGACGGAACTTTTAAATATAAAAACACAACAAAATCATCATGAAATGTCAATTCATTTAATATTTTGTAATAATTTATGTAATTATTAATGTTATTGTGATAGTAAAATCTAGTAGAGACAAGTATACTAGTTAATGCGTTTGCTTTTACATATTGATCGAGTTTGTTGTTTTCTACTAGTAACATTTAAGAAGTAAAAGGAAATGATAGATTGGCTGTAATTTTGGAAATTTGTACATGTTATTGATTGACTATGTACAACAATATATGAATTAAATTTGTTTCTATTCTAAAAAGGAAATTTTGAGGTTGATAGTGAGGCACATACAACGTGTATAAAGCGAAACAATTTGTCCGTGGAATATTCAAACATATGCTATTGTTTCTTTTTTTCTACTTAACGAATGTACACTTAGTCGCATTACAATAAGGAGAATGAGTGATTCGAACTTGTGACCCATTGTTCATAATACTTCGGTTTTAACCATTAAACTAAGACTATTATGACATTATGTACGGGGCATATATGCACAACTTTTCGCGTAAATAGGGCACTTTACAAGAGGATATTGTCTATTTGTGAATTATTTTTATACATTAAAGTAAAACGATTTTATAAATGATTAATTTTGTATACAACATTTTTATTCTAACCATGTAAATAGGGTTGGAGCCAAGATTTTATGTTTGGGGTATCGGATATCTTGAGCCTATATGCTTATTTGAAAATAGAAAATTGGAAAAACGTATTATGCTGCATATAAAAAATCAAATTCCAAATTCATTCTATGGCTGAAAATTTTATACTTCATAACTTATCTTCGTTTCATATTTTGACAAATATTTTGTTACAGGCTTTATGCGGCGTCAACGACAAAAGATTTAACCATTCAATTTGAATATCATTATTAAGGCAAAAAAAAGTCTCTAGTACTCAAACATTATTTATGTATATTTAGGAAATTGCCAAAAAAAGATAGAATATTAAAGGGAAATTTTATGGTGTACCCAAGAGTTTTTCGTTTCGTTTTCTATGTTGTACTCTTATATTTTTGAAATTCTATGGTGTACCAATGAAATTTATACATTAGTCTATATATACAATGACCTTATTTATTATTATGCTAACTTATTATTTACTGTCTATGCTAACTTAGTTTCTTGGTTGATCTATTAAATCGTCTGTTTACAATCCAATTACTAGATAACTTACTCATTTACTTATTTGTTTGTCGAATTACCCACTAACCCACCAAATAGTATACGAATCTAACTAAAAATTCATAAAAATCTCCATTATCATTTCATGCTTTATAAGAGAGATTTTTAATGGTAGTGTTTGAATTGTTTCTTACATTAAAAGTGATTTATGATGTTTCTCATACTAGATGATGATAAAACATTAATGAGTCATAATAAATGTCAATAATGTACCGTTATTTGATAGTGATAAAGTTAAAGGAGAGTTGAGGAAGGATATGATAGAGAAATAAGTAAAGAGTTAATTCGGAGGTACAATGTAGAATATAAAAAAAGGAGGTGTACAACATAGAAACCGAAATACTCGGAGATACACCATAGAATTTTTCAATAATAAATTAATAAAGGAAAAATTGTTACTTATTTAGATAACTAAACTTAATTAAGAGAGTTTATTAGAGCATGAGCAATAGAGAGGATGATATCATCCTCTTTTTTTTACCCTCTCATTTTTTGACACCATTTTCTCACATATTTCCACTATATATTCATCCTCTTCTTATATATTTTTGTTCACAGTAAAGAGGATCCTCTAATCCATTTATTTACATTTAAATTTATTACAAAAGCAAAAAAAATATATGAAAATACTCTACATGGAAAACACCACTAGATAGTTGACACAAGGGCCAATATTCTATCTCCTCTAATTTTAGAGGAAGAAGATGATGTTCTATGCATGCTCTCCTCTTAGATGGGAAAGTGTACTAAGAGGAGACTTCATCCTCTTTATTGTATTTGCTCTTAATATATACTCATCATAGTCTCAGTGTTGGTTCCCTTTCTTTTGGACACCAAAATTAAAGAAATGAATTTGGACCACACAATACACCCTACCCCACATGAAATTGAATTTGAACCACACACAACTTACCAAAAATGGAAAGAGGAACCAACACCCGACTAGCATGGAAATGGAAAGAGAAACCAACACTCAGACTAGGATGAGTAATTGGGTTTTAGCCATCGCCTTAAGGTTTTTGTTGAGATGACACCAATGGCGGACCATTGTAGTTGTGGGCAGGGGCCTGGCCCCCCCTAATATTTGAGCCAAATTAGTTTATAGGGATTAGGGTAGACTAATAAAAAAATATCAATAGAAAGCCTATGTGTATAAGCCTATAAGGAATCTTAATATACTAAAAATATCAAAAGTCATGGTTTTGTACGGCAACTTGCCAACTTCCAAAATCTAATGTGAATAAAAATATAAAATAATAAGATTATTCACCAATTTCCATAAATTTTGGCAGCTTTTGGTACATATATAATATCTAATTAGTTGGCTTTTGGGATTATATGGATAAAAATTGAGAATAGGGTAATTGAGTATTTGAGTGTGACGGAGTACAAGTATACTTTGAGAATTAGATTAACAATCAAATAATCACTCCATTGTCATTGTAATCAAGGTTAGTATACATTTATCAATTCGAGTTTTTATATTGATTCAAACGTTTACATATTTAATATGCAAATAATTGTTAGTATGTTATAGGAATGAACTATTGATTTAATTTGTGATTATTATTATGTACCGCGGTGGGTGCGATTGAAATTAGTACTCGTAATTGATTTAGGAACAATGAGTAAGCAAACAAATCTCTTGAATTTTCTTAAAAGAAAAGAGCCAGAACATGACACACATGTTGTCAATGAAGATATTGTGCCTGAACCTTTGATACCTTGCCCTTCTGAAATACAAAGAAGTGAAAATGACGACCTCATTGCTTCTTTAGTGCGTGATCCCGGGTTACGCCCACCAATGTGGCATTATCCGATTGAACAGCGAGACGAAGTACGAAGGGCATATTTAAAGCTTAAGCCATATCAGCCTATACTCAAAAGTTTTCCGTTTTCGGGTCCTGATCATCACCGTCGCCGATTCCAGGCTACTTGGTATAATAAATTTCCAGACTGGTTGGAGTATTCAACTTC